>JAVJIF010010599.1:0-93362 GCA_038442645.1 Agave tequilana
GCTGATCAAACAAATCATCAATCCTTGGCAAGGGATACTTGTTTCTTGATGGTAACTTGTTCAATTCCCTGTAATCAATGCAAAGCCTCTTACCACCATCCTTCTTGTTCACCAAAAGCACGGGAGCTCCCCATGGTGAAGCACTTGGCCGAATCAATCCCTTGTCTGAGTATTCCTGCAGCTGCTTCTTCAGAATCTCTAACTCCGTCAGTGCCATCCTGTACGGAGCCTTAGATATAGGAGCTGTCCAGGCACAGTATCAATTGAGAAACTCGATCACCCTTTTAGGTGGCAGTCCTGAGATCTCAGCAAACACTCCTGGAAATTCATCCCACACCGGTACTCCTTTCTGAACCTCCGAAGTAGTCAACCGAGTCTTTCTCTTGGTAGACTTCACCTCACCACTAAATTGAAATTCCGGTTGACGGGGGATCCTGAAAATAATCTTCTTCTCCCTACAGTCAATAACTGCATAATACTGACTGAGCCAGGTCATGCCTAAGATTACGTCGTACCCTTTAGTGTCTAGCACGAGCATATCTATGGCCAAGGTCTTATCACAAAGTTCCACTGGACAATCAGCACAGACCCTAGAAGACATGACTACTCCATTCCCAGTACTAATCTCCACTTGTGGTCTAAAGATTTAACAGGTATGGAATGCAATGCCACAAAAGATCTGAGATAAAACAATGTGAAGCACCGGAACGAAGTGGCTAAAACAGGTTGAGAATGCCCCTGATATTACCTGTTATCACCTCCTCAGAAGTCTCAGCTTCCCTTCTGTCAAATTGTAGGCTTGACCTCTTCCACGCCCTGCTGCTGTCCTAGCTCCCCTCTGGACTGGGCGAATAGCTTGCTGCGGAGGAGGGGGAAGAGCTCTCCTCATCACTGGTCCCTGATTCCCCTGCCCCGGTGGCCTGGAAGCGCCCTCTGTCCATTGGGTCCTGGAAGTGCTGGCAAAGCTTGACCGGCTATCCCCATCTGCTGTGCGGACAGGCTTCTATAGAATGATCCCTGGATCCACACACCAAACACAATCCATTTGCCCTACGGCAATTCTGACGAATGTGGCCCGGTTTCTGACAATAACTGCAGAAGGTCGATGGTTGGCCCGCCTGGTAAGGAGCTGGGCTGGTCTGAATTGCTGCTCATCTGCACCTTCGCTGCTCTGAATGGGCCTCCTCTCCCCATTGGTAGAAACGGCCTCTTCATGGCCTGGTTCCTCATCTGATCCTCTCGCTTCTTCTCAAGCCCACGCTCAACTTCTCGAGCTATGGTGAGAACCTCCGAATAAGTCTTCAGCTGTTGGGGCATTAAGAACATCTGAATGTCCATCTGCAAGCCTGCTGGAACCTACTTGCCCGCTTCTCCTCGTCCGTTACCATGTACGGAGCAAAGCGGCTCAATCTAAGAAACTCTGCAGCATACTCGTCCACGGACTTGCTCCCTTGCTGAAGCCTGATAAACTGCTCTTCCATGTCTTTCTGAGCAGTAGCAGGGAAGAATCTGTTGTAGAAACTCTGGAGAACGTTGTCCAGGTGACAGGCTTCTCCAGTCTGGCCTCCTCAGCTAGCCACCAAGTTCTGGCTATGTCCTTCAGCTGAATCTTGGCGACCTCCACTTGATTCTCCTTCGGTACCCTGGCCGCATTCAACAAGTCTGCGGTATCTGTCAGCCATTGCTCAGCATCCAAGGGCTTCTCTTCTCCCGTGAAGATGGCTGGTTGCAGCCGCCTGAAGTCCGATACATTCCCGGCCTCTGTTCCTTTGGAGCTGCTAATTCCTGCCGGAGGAGCTCCGTCTGCTTGCTGCTGGTTCCCCATCATAGTCTGAAGGACTCTCAGAATATCCACATGGTCTCCAGTGGGTCCATTAGAGCTTGCCCAGAGTTGTTACGGCCCGTCCTTCTCTCCATACCGATCGGTGAAAGATAACTGGAATTGGAAAATGGAAGGAATTTAGGACACAAGGGATGGAATCAAGGAGGAATCAAGAAGGACTAGATAACTTTGTACATTGTAGTTGGCATCAGCAAATTATTAATTTGCTGCTTGATTGTACTTTAGGTGTGAGAGCCTAGGCTCTGATACCAACCTGTAACGCCCCGATTCCACAGATACGGGGACGTCACTGCGACGTATATACGTTGGTCAAAAGGTGCCCCACGTATATACGCTAAGCATAAAAGTACAATAAGGATCAGAGTACACGAGAAGGCGTGATATCCATATATATGCCAACACAAGATACACACATACAAAGTCATCACAAGATATGATAAAATATTACACTTACATGTATCTTTTCATCACAACCAGCCCAACAGCAAAAAGGTACAACAAAAATACAAAAAGGCTCACGAGTAGGATGGAGATCCCGTGAGACAAAGGAGAGAATCTGGCACGAGGACCGGAGCTAATCTGCCTGCTCACTAAAGAAAGCCTGATCTTCGGTGGATGGCTCCACTTCGACCAAGCCTCGGAATCTGAATATGCAAATCCAAGGGATCAAGACATATAACGATAAACAATATATATGGCCAAATGGCTAGGATACAAGAATAAGGAAAACTGGAACAGTATAATGAATATAAACCAACGGGTAAGGAAAGCATATAGAACTGAAGTCAGAAAGGAATGAATGCATAGCTCTAGTCTATTATTATTATTACTTGCTTTACTGTGATATCTAGCTATGTGACCCAGCGTCCCAGCGCACATAGATCCATATCCTAGTAATACAAGGTTGTTATTGGAAACAGCGGGGTATCGACGAACTATGTTTACAGTGGACCCCGTACATGCCCGGGATAACGGTCCAGGATTGTTCCGTTGCTTGGTGACGGAAGCCAGCCGCTAGGCTATTCAGGAGGGTCTTATGTATGCCCTTTGTCATGACAGTATTCAGGAATAGGGAGCAAAGCACTCCCCTCGGTCCCCTGGAGGCTCTCAGGTTAGACCGGAATATGATTGTACAATATACCTAATACCACTGTAAACACGAACACGTATCGATATCCGCATGTTTCCCCCGACCCATATGTAAGTTGGTGCTTTTTATGTAAAAGTCAAGTGTATCATGCTTAGTTTTAAGAGATGGATGATAAGTGGTGATGTTTACTATTTAACATGTCATGAAACGAGTATATGCAATAATAAGTCATGAGATAACAAGAGATACATCCATCCAGTAATAGGTCATGTAGAGCCAGTATTGAAGCATGAACAAGCGAGATATAATACACATGTAACAAGTATAAGAACCAAATTCAGAACAGAAATTAACTATGACACACAGTCAGAATTAGTCGACTAGGGGTAAGGGTTAGTCGACTAATAGGGGTCTCCAGTCGACTAACAGATTTAAGTCGACTAAGTCTGTTGATACAGAAAGTTGGGTTTCTGGTCCAGGGAGGATTAGTCGACTAGGAGGATTCAGGAGTCGACTAATAGGATTTCCAGAGAGTTGAGATTTATGTCCAGAAAAGATTAGTCGACTGATATTTGGGGTAAGTCGACTAATACTGGTTTTCCAGAAAAGCTAAGTTTCAGCTGAGTGTTCTAGTCGACTAGCTCCTAGGGTAAGTCGACTAATCGAGGGAAAAACAGTGACAGAACAGATTTTCTGGAAATTGTGTTTGATGGTTCCATTCATGGTTTTTGGTGACCTAGGTGTACAAGAGGTGTAGATACAAGTGTTCTAGGGCTAATTCAAGTCTTGGTGAGTGAAATACTCACTTGGAACCGTTTGATTGAAGCTCTACGAGTCCGGAAAGAGTGTGGTTGACGGTTAGCTCCTAATTGATCCTTGACGACGAAGAGAGCTACGATCCAAGCTCCAAAGTAGTAGCTTGAGCTGGAGGTGAAGAGCTTGGGTGTTCTTGGAGCTAGGGTTCAGTTTGAGGAAGGAGGAGAGACTTTGGTGAAGGTTTCTCTTTGTTGAAGTGGAGAAGAAAAGAGTAGAATGCAAAGGGGAAAGCTTTTATATGTTTGGGATTTTGTAAAGGGGGTGGAATTTAGGTGGAAGAGAGGGGTTTTCTTGCAAAAAGGGAGGGGAGTGAGGTGTCCCTCACCTAGCCACTTGGCCGGCTGTGGAGAGAGAAGAATGAGTGGGGTTAGGTGGGGAAGTGAGTGGGAAATGAGGTGGAAATTGTGAAATTTTGGGATTATTGAAAAAATGTCCGAAATTCAAGTATCTCGGAATGACCTGAAAATTTTACCAAAAATCAAGAATAAGATTTGAAGACTCATGGTGCAATTCGTTTGAAGAAATAGTTTATAGTTTTAAAACTAAAAATCCCGGAATCAGTTATCTACCGACTCCGCTGGAGTTTCATAATTTATAAAATTCTCAGAAAAAGTATTTAAGTAGGGAATATGACTCTAAGAAATAAAGTCTAAAGGACCATCTAGAAATTCCTAACTGTTTGAGAATTAAAATTCCAGGAATCGATCAGCGGCACTGGTCGACACCGGTTTTGAAAATATTTAATTAAATTCAGGAAAATTCCAGAAAATCATATAAAATCCAAAGTATAGGAAAATGACATTTGGAACTGAAATCGGTCGAATACAGGAAGTAATTCGAAAAAAAACACGATAGGGAACTGAATACGCAACTAAGTACGTATTCCGGGAACGGGGTATTACATGCTAGTAGGGTATATAAACAATATCTAAACATGGTATTTATTTTTGTAAAAAATAGAGTCATGTAAATATATTTTTAAGGCATGAAACCTAATTTAAAAACATGAAAAAAAAACTTAAATACAAAACACACATTTTAACAAAACCAAATTTTGTGTGTGTGTGTATCCTAGAGCCAATATCCAAAACTCAAACTTTAACATTCTAATTCTTACATTGGTTCTAAAGACTTCAAGTTCTTCAAGAAGGGCTTTTCACCATATGATTTTCAACACTTGAGTCTTGAGCCCGCTTTGAGGTATCTTGAGACCAAAACACTTTCTTTTAGGGTGTAAACCTTTTAGTAGAGTAGAAACCTGAAACACACTTAAACAATAAGCAATATTAGTACAAATAACTAATATGTTTTGTAATCATCAAAACACACTAAACATGGGTGATTGTAACCTTGGGCCAACAATCTCCCCCTTTTGATGATGACAAAACATATAGGTTATTTAAACAAAAATGGAAGAAGAGTTTGGAAAGCTCCCCCTCAAATAATGCTATGTATCAAAAAAAAATATCAATGAAGAGCTAAATACATAAGCATTGAAAACACATAGTTTTGTCAAAAACTCAAATGCAACACACAATGCATATCAAAAACTCAAAATGCATTAACGTATACACAATAAACAACCAATAATCAACCAACACAATCAAACAACGTATGCATCAACGTATCACAATAAACAACACAAAACTCATACTTTTTCTCCCCCTTTTTGTCATACATCAAAAAGGGTTATACAAACAAAATAGAAGAAATTATCTTTAAGAATCCATAATGCAAACATTCAACTCACCACAAATAAATGAAAATCTAACATAATCTAGAGTTTAGTAAAAATATCGGCAAGTTGAAAATCGGTAGAAACATAATCAATATCAATATCACCTTTCTAAATGATCTCTAAGAAAGTGATACCTAATGTCAATGTGTTTGATTTTACTATGTTGATTTGCATTCTTTGTCATGTGAATAGTACTAGTATTATCACAAAATATTTTAACATGATCAAAGTGTAAATCATAGTCAAGGAGAGTATGTTTCATCCAAAGAACTTGTGCACAACAAGCTCCGGCCGCAACATACTCCGCCTCGGCGGTTGAAAGGGCTACCGAATTTTACTTTTTGGAAGACCAAGATACAAGACAATTACCTAGGAATTGACATGTTCCACTTGTGCTCTTCCTATCTACCCTACAACCCGCATAGTCGGCATCCGAAAAACTCTTCATATCAAATAGTCCGGTTTTCGGATACCACAAACCATTTCAATAGTGCCCTTAAGGTATTTAATTATGCGTTTTACCGCTACTAAATGAGACTCCTTAGGACATGATTGAAAACGAGCACAAAGACAAACGGAAAACATGATATCCGGCCTACTAGCCGTCAAATACAATAAGCTACCTATCATGCTACGATAAACTTTAATGTCTACACTTTTGCCTTGTTCATCCTTATCAAGCTTGGTAGTTGTTGCCATGGGAGTTTTGCTTACTTTAGATCCTTCAAGCCCGAACCTTTTGATGAGTTCCTTTGTGTACTTGGCTTGATTGATGAAGATCCCATCCGTCCTTTGCTTGATTTGGAGTCCAAGGAAATAGTTGAGCTCCCCCATCATAGACATTTCAAATTCATCCTTCATGCATGATTCAAAAGCTTGACAAAGAGATTCATTAGTAGAACCAAAAATAATGTCATCAACATAAATTTGCACAATAAGAATATCTTTTTCTACATGTTTTGTAAACAAAGTTGTGTCAATTTTACCTTTCTTAAAACCATTTGAAATCAAAAATGAAGAAAGTCTTTCATACCAAGCCCTAGGGGCTTGTTTTAAACCATAAAGAGCTTTATCTAATTTAAATACAAAATCCGGATGTGTAGGATCAACAAACCCGGGGGGTTGTTCAACATACACCTCCTCTTCAATAAAACCATTTAGAAAAGCACTTTTAACATCCATTTGAAACAATTTAAAATCTTTATATGAGGCAAATGCTAGTGTCATCCGTATGGCTTCAAGCCGTGCTACGGGTGCAAAGGTTTCTTCAAAATCGATTCCTTCGATTTGAGTGTAACCTTGGGCAACTAACCTAGCTTTATTCCTAACAACGTTACCCGATTCATCCAACTTGTTCTTAAAGATCCACTTAGTACCAATTGTTGGTCTATCGTGGGGCCTAGGAACAAGGTGCCAAACTTGGTTGCGCTCAAATTGATTGAGCTCCTCTTGCATGGCTAGCAACCAATATGAATCGGCCTCGGCTTCGAGGACGTTCTTGGGTTCAACATGAGAAATAAATGCATAATGTCCACAATAGTCATGAAGTTTAGAGCGAGTGGTACCCCTTTTGATACTTCACCTATGACGAGGTCCTTGGGATGATGAGGATTGTATCTCCAACCCTTGGAAGTTGTTGAGTAGGCTCCACTTCATTTGTTTGATTTTCATTTCCTTGAGCCTCTTCTACTTTAGCTTCACTTCCTTCATCATCCTTTGGCTTGTCTCCCATAGTAGTAGTATCCTCCAAGGTCACTTTCTCCAAGCCTTCATCCAAAGCATCTATTTCTACAACATTCTTAACAAACAAGTTAGATTCTTCAAACTTAATATGTATAGATTCCTCAATAGTCAAGGATGATTTATTGAAGATTCTATAAGCCTTACTTGTATTAGAATACCCAACAAAAATTGCCTCATAAGCTTTAGCATCAAATTTTCCTAAATTATCTTTTGTATTTAAAACAAAACATTTGCATCCAAAATCTTTGAAATATGAAACATTTGGTTTTCTAGAAAAGTACATTTCAAAAGAAGTCTTTGAAGTATTTTTACACAAGAAAACACGATTTGATATATAGCATGATGTATTTACGGCCTCGGCCCACAAATAATGTGGTAGACCATATTCACTTAGCATTGTCCTAGCCATCTCTTGTAAGGTTCGATTTTTCCGTTCAACTACTCCATTTTGTTGTGGAGTTCTAGGACAAGAAAGTTCATGCTTAATTCCATGTTCTTCACAAAAAGTGGTAAAGGGTAGGTTAATGAACTCACCTCCTCTATCACTTCTTATTCTTAAAATTGAAGACTCCTTTTCTTTTTCAACTCTTTTCTTAAAAGTTTGGAAATATGAAAATGCTTGATTTTTGTGTTCAAGAAAGAAAACCCAAGTAAACCGTGAAAAATCATCAACCAAAACAAATGCAAATCTATTCCCACTTAGACTTTTGGTTTGTGTAGGGCCAAATAGATCCATATGGATTAACTCCAAAGGACGTGATGTCATGATATCCTTAATTGACTTGAAAGAAGACTTAGTTGTTTCCCAAATTGACATGCGTCACAAACTCGGTCCTTTTCAAAACTCAAACAAGGAATACCTTTCACCATTTCCTTTGTGTTTAACCTAGATATGTGGTCAAATGAAATATGGCCTAATCTTCTATGCCACAACCAAGAGTCGTCATCGAGGGCTTTTAAACAAGTAATATTACAAGACATATTAGACATATCTATCATATAAACATTACTTTCACGAAAACCGAAAAACACACAAGTATTAGAAATTCTATCAATTACTTACAAGCTATATGATCAAAAACAACATCAAAACCTTTATCACAAAGTTGACTAACACTCAAGAGGTTATGCTTGGGTCCATCAACTAAAACTATATTTTCAATTAAAGGGGATGTGCCGTGTTTTACATTACCAATACCGATGATTTTACCCTTGGCATCATCTCCGAAGGTGACGGTGCCACCTTCATGGTATCTTGATAGGGTTGCAAAGTTGTTGATGTCCCAAGTCATGTGCCTTGAGCAACCACTATCAAGATATCACAATCCTCTACGTCGTTAGGCTTTGGAAGGTACCTATATCATTTAACAAAATTGTTGACTTTGGTACCCAAACTTTCTTGGGTCCTTGAAAGTTAGTGTTTCGAACCCAACATTATGATAAGATGCACTTAGTCTATCATAGCAAAAATTGGCTAAGTGTCCTTTCCGCCCACAATGTGAACATGAGAACACTCTTCCATACATGAATGCATGATGTGTGTGTGAAGTGTGAGCATGCTTTGGGGGTTTGCCACGATGTAAAGGTTGTGTGGTATGAACATGAGCATGAGCATGGTAAACATTTTTCTTAGGGGCTTGTTTCTTAGGAAACATGGCCTCTATCTTTTTCTTATCAAACTCACAATTTTTTAAAACAATTCCAATGAGTCTATTCTTTCTTTAAGCATGGTAATCTCATTAGAATCAATTTGTGGAGACTTGTCTTTACAAGAAATCTTATACTTGTCAAAATCTTTTTGAGTGGAAACAAGAGTGGAAAGTAATTCATCCTTTTCTTTAGAAAGAGTAAAAACTTGATGATTAAGAGATTCATTTTCTTTTTCATTTTAAATACTTTTCTTAAGAAAATCATAGTTATGTGATAATTCTACAAAAGCTTCTCCTAACTCATCCATGGAAAGTTCATCATTAGGAGAAGTGGAAGGGGTTACCTTGCTTGTGCTTTCATTAGCCATGAAGCACATGTTGGTGGTGTCGACCTCTTCTCAGATTCGCTCTCGGAATCCCATGTTGCCTTCATAGCTTTCTTCTTGTAGGGCTTCTTGGATGTGGAGGGCTTCACTTATCCGGACACTCCGCCACTATGTGTCCCGGTCTTTGGCAATTAAAGCAAATGATCTTTCTTTCTTCTTTGCCTCCTTGCCATCTCTTCCTTCCTTGAAATTTAGCCTTGTTGTACATCCTCCGGACGTTCTTCACAAGAAGTGAGAGCTCTTCGTCATCTTCTTCTTCATCGTCTTCGTCGGAGTGTGTGGATTGACTTTTGAAGGCTATTGTCTTCTTCTTGGAAGGAGCCATGTCCTCCCTCACTTTCCTCTCCATCTCATGGGTTTTAAGGTTCCCAATGAGACCAATTAGCTCCATCTCCTCCTTGTCATTGAGTTCCTTCAAGGTTGTTGCTTTCACTTCCCATGAAGGAGGAAGAGCCCGGATGATCTTTCTTACTCTTTGATCGTTGTCGATAGCATCACCTAGAGAAGAAAGTCCATTAGTGATCTTTGTAAATCTTGTAACCATATCATCTATGGTTTCATTTTCTTGCATGCAAAAGTTCTCATATTGGGACCGAAGAAGGTCAATCTTAGCCCTCTTCACTTGAGAGGTCCCTTCATGTGTACTAGCAAATGTGTCCAAATTTCATATGCGGACTTGCAATGAATAACTCTAGCTATGTCATCATCATTAAGGGCTTGAAGTAGTACATAGTGAGCCCTAGCATTGGCATCAAATTCTTTGGTCTCTATTTCGGCCCAAGTGGATTCATCACCGGGGGGTGCACTAAAGGGTTTGGTCACGGCCTTTGCAACTCGACTACCTAGAGATTGCAAGAAAACGGTCATCTTAACTTTCCATATGGGAAAGTTAAGTCCATCAAACTTAGGGGGTGTCTTAATACCATCGGCCATCTTTACTAAGTGTGAATGAATGAAATGATTAGCAATATTAGGATCTCTCTAAGGTTGTTAAACCAAATCCTAGAGTCCAAGCTCTGATACCAATTGAAAAACACCTAGAGGGGGGGGTGAATAGGTGTTATTGCTAATCTAACAATCTTTTAAAAACTAAGTATGATGAATGATGCAACGATCTCTCAAAACAAGACTAAGAGCCGAATACCCCGTGAGAGGTTCTGAACTCCTTCCTCCCAATTCCCTTGAATGGGTTAGAGGTGCGCAATGCAACCTTGTTGTATGAGATATGATCGATCAAAGCAAAGTATGATGGATGAATAGTGAGATGCACACAATATATCACAAGTATCACAAGCTTGGAATAATAGCACAAAAGAAGAAACAAAATCACAAGCAAGTAATTGAAGGCAATATAGAGCAATAGAAATTTAAAGTAAGAATGGACACAAGGCAATCGCAAACACAAGATGTTTGTTTCGAGGTTCGAGCCACCGCTCTACTCCCCGCCTTCACCTCCGTGAAGGGTTTCCACTATCCACCGAGGACACCTTACAATGGTCTACCGAAGACCCGAGCACCGAGCTCCACCAAGTACAATAACCTCTACCGAAGAGGTGTCTCCACAAGAACAAGAAGAGGAACAAGAACAAGAGTGATCACAACAAGATCACCAAACTCTTTTACAACACTCTCACTCTTTTTACAACTTCACTATAGAATGAGTTAGGGATTTTTGGCTCTATGAAGTGTAGTGAGAAAAACTCAGTTGTAGAGATGATTTTTGCTAGGGAACACAACTGAAAAATAGCTCAAGAAAGAATTGGAAATGGAGAGCTTAAACACTTTTCTTTTCTCTTTTGAAAACTTTGAAAACTAGAGGATTTTTCTTGGTGTTTAGTAAGAGAGTCATCTCCTCTATTTATAGGGAGAAAAATAGGTTTAAAACAATTTATTTAGAGCTTATTTGCTCTGAAAAAGAACTGAAAAACCCTGTAAAAGTCTGCCAAAAAACAGATCAAAAAACAGATTTCAGAATTGCACAAAAGAGGAAAGAGCGTTGGGCAGCAGCAGGCTTGGCGGTCGACCGGGCCGGTCGACCGCCAGCTCAGCTGGTCAAAGAGCCATTGGCTCGGGTCTTCTGGCGGTCGACCGGCCGGTCGACCCAGAAGACCCGAGAGCAAACTTGCTCTCAGACTTCCTCTAGCGGTCGACCGGACGTTTGACCCAGAAAATCCGAGAGCACTCCTGCTCTCAGACGGTCGACCGCGTCGGTCGACCGTAGGACGTGCACAGACGTGCACGTCCAGGCACAGTGGCGGTCGACCGAGCCGGTCGGCCGGTCAACCTGAAACAGGAAAAACAAGGTATTTTTGACTTGAAAAATTTTGCAAAATAATTTTTGACTTTAAGTAAACTTAAGTAATATGCTAGTAGGGTATATAAACAATATCTAAACATGGTATTTATTTTTGTAAAAAATAGAGTCATGTAATATATTTTTAAGGCATGAAACCTAATTTAAAAACATGAAAAAAAAAACTTAAATACAAAACACACATTTTAACAAAACCAAATTTTGTGTGTGTGTATCCTAGAGTCAATATCCAAAACTCAAACTTTAACATTCTAATTCTTACATTGGTTCTAAAGACTTCAAGTTCTTCAAGAAGGGCTTTTCACCATATGATTTTCAACACTTGAGTCTTGAGCCCACTTTGAGTTGTCTTGAGACCAAAACACTTTCTTTAGGGTGTAAACCTTTTAGTAGAGTTAGAAACCTGAAACACACTTAAACAATAAGCAATATTAGTACAAATAACTAATATGTTTTGTAATCATCAAAACACACTAAACATGGGTGATTGTAACCTTGGGCCAACAAAACCTCTTCCCCTGTTGTCAACAAGTGGGATGTCAACTGGTGACACTCCACTCGGCCCATTGCCGGCTGGGACTAATCCCCGCCACGCCTCCAAGACGACGGTCAGTTTTTGATCGGCTATCGGTACAAGCCCCGAGGAAACACCGCAAAAGGAGCACCTCACGAGATCCAGTCTCCGTATCCGTCAACATGACCGGAAGAGGACGAGAGCTGCACAGGGGAAGACAAACAGCTGACGACACCCCCTACAGCTCCCCAGATCCAGATTATAGCCCAGGCTCAGGCGAAGTCTTGGTGCATGACGAAGGTGTCTTCCGAAACACCAGATCCAGGGTGGCAATACCCTACAGTTATGAGCAACCTTCTTCCTCGACGGCCCTAACCTCATCACAGCCCAGGAGATCACTCCAATCATCGGATGAAGAAGATGAAGATAGTGGGTACGCCTCTTCGGCGACAGTTAGCTTGGTGCGAACCGACAAAACATCAGTCAATATGGCTGATAATGCTAATGACGACCTTCGTCGACGTTTGGAAGCTCAGGAGCAAACTTCCAGAACCCAGCAAGAAGCCTTGGACAATATTCAACAGATGCTTGCTCAACTCCTCAGCAACCGGAATAACATGTTGGCCCAAGGTTACAATCACCCGTTTTTAGTGTGTTTTGATGATTACAAAACATATTAGTTATTTGTACTAATATTGTTTGTTGTTTAAGTTTGTTTCAGGATTCTATCTCAACTAGAGGAGTTCTTCCCTAAAGGAAGGTGCTTTGGACTCAAGTCAACTCAATTTGGGCTCTAGATGCAAGTTTGAAGATCATATGGAGAAAGCCCCTCTTGAAGAACTTGAAGTCTTTAGAATCATTGTAAGAATAGAATGTTAAAATTTGAGTATTGGATATTTGGCTCTAGGATACACATACACAATTTGTTTTGCTAAAATGTGAAGTTTTGTTTTTAAGTTTTCATGTTTTAATTTTTGTCTCATGCCTTAGTAGATATTTACATGATCTTAAGTTTTACAAAATAAATAACATGTTTAGATCATGTGCATATACCCCTACTAGCATGATACTTAAGATTGTTCAAACCAAAACTATTTTACAAAATTTTCCTAAGTCAGAAAAATACTGATTTTCCCTATTTCAGGCTGACCGCCGACCGCCCGGTCGACCGGCGCCAGTGCCAGGACGTGCACGTTTGTGCACGTCTGTCGGTCGACGGCCCCGGTCGACCGACTGTAAGCAGGTCCACTCTCGATTTGTTTGGGTCGACCGGGCGGTCGACCGCCTTAAGGAAACTGTGTTTCCTTTGAAGGAAACGGTCGACCGAGCGGTCGACCGGAGTCCAACGGCTCTTTGCCAACAGGGCAAACGGTCGACCGACCGGTCGACCGCTACGCCTGCAAGAGCCCAACGGCTCTTTCCTCTTTGGTTCAATTCTGAAATCTGTTTTTATTTTCTGTTTTAACAGACTTTTTGAGAGTTGTTGGAGACCTTTTTCAGGCCAAATTAGGTGTAAAGAAATTGTTTTAACCTATTCTCTCCTTATAAATAGAGGGGAATGGGTCCTTACTATTTACCAAGAAAAATCCCAAGTTTTCATTGTTTTTCAAAGGAGAAGAAAAATAGTTTTCAAAGCTTCCAATTCCATTCTTTTTAAGCTTTTTTTCAGTTGTGTTTGATTGCTAATATCACTCTACAACTGAAGTTTTTCTCACTACACTTCATAGAGCCAAAAATCCTTTACTCATACTATAGAGAAGTTGTAAAAGAGTGAGAGATTGTAAAAGAGTTTGGGAAAGAGTTTTGTGATCTTGTGGAGATCACTATTGTTCTTGTGATCCTTGTTCTTGTGGAGACACCTCTTCGGTAGAGGTTATTGCAAGGGCTCGGTGCTCCGGTCTTCGGTAGACCATTGTAAGGCGTCCTCGGTGGATAGTGGAAACCCTTCATGGAGGTGAAGGCGGGGAGTAGAGCGGTGGCTCGAACCTCGAAACAAACATCTTGTGTTTGTGATTGCCTTGTGTCCATTCTTGCTTTAAATTTCTATTGCTCTATATTGCTTTCAATTACTTGCTTGTGATCTTGTTTCTTCCTTTGTGCTTTTATTTCAAGCTTGTGATACTTGTGATATATTGTGTGCATCTCACTATTCATCCATCATACTTTGCTTTGTTCGATCAATTCTCATACAACAAGGTTGCATTGCGCACCTCTAACCCATTCAAGGGGAATTGGGAGGAAGGAGTTCAGAACCTCTCACGGGGTATTCGGCTCTTAGTCTTGTTTTGAGAGATCGTTGCATCATTCATCATACTTAGTTTTTAAAAAGATTGTTAGATTAGCAATAACACCTATTCACCCCCCTCTAGGTGTTTTTCATAACAATGATGCCGGAAGCAATCACGATGAGGAGGAGCACTTCAGCAATGAGCAGCCTAACCGGAGAAATCCAAGGAGGGTCCTTCCTTAGACGCTGAAGTCCTTAAGGGCCTCCAAGCTCAAATCGCATCCCTATCTCAGAGGGATGAATTAAAGAAGGTAGGGGCAGTCCGTCCTTATCCGCTGGAGTGGGCTTCGGTGCCATATCCACCGAAGTTCAAACCACCAACGTTGCATGCCTATGATGGGAAGAGCTCGTCAAATCAGCACATCTATTATTTCCGGTCTCAGACTGGTAATGTTATAAGCAATGACGCCATCATGGCTAGGCTGTTCATTGGCACCTTAAAGGGGGTGGCATTTGACTGGTTCCGAAGTCTTCCCCCAGGCTCTATCAACTCTTGGATCGATCTGAAAACTCGGTTCCTCTCTCGTTTCTATGAGGACGATACCGAAGTGACCATAGACAAGCTCCTCTCCACTGTGCAGAGGAAGGGCGAATCTATCCGTAACTACATTGAACGGTTCAGAAACTTATCCTTGATGTGCCCAGCAGGGATGCCACTACCCATGCTCTTACAGACATGCAGACACAACTTTTTAGACCAAGTGAAAGTTCGCATGGGGGCTGTCAAAGCCCACACTTGGAAGGAATTGGTCGAACAAGCAGAGATAGCCGAGAAGTCGGCTAAAAAGTTCGAACCATCCGCCCCTAGAGGCAAGTGGGGGATGAATAACAAAGGGAGTAGCGACCTACCGCAATCTTCTTAAGCTAAAGGCAATGAGACTATGTCTGTGGAGTTATCCGGAGATGTGCAGTCGAAGACCAAGAAGAGCGGCTTCAACAATCAGGAGCCTAAGTTCCCTCCAAAGCAGTACTCCTTCAAAGATGATCAGGTGGTCACGATATTTCATCTGCTCCACAAAGGGAACAAAATGAAACTGCCAGATGCTCGGCGTCCCAATGAGATAGGGCGCACAAACGACCCTAAATACTGCCTCTACCACAGGATGATCCACCATCCTACTGACAAGTGCTATGTCCTCAAGGACAGAATACAAGCCCTGATCGATGCCGGGGGTCTGACATTAAAGACGGAGCAGAAGAAAGTCACTGCCAATATGGTGACTCTCGAATTCGGCAGTACCCAAAAGGTCACAGTTCCTGACGGGACCTATCCAGCCCCTGCGCCACTGTTGGAAGTCAAGCATCCTTCAGAACAACTCAAAACAATAAGGGTCTTGTTCCCTTAACATTGGAGATAGGAGAAGTCATGTGGATACACCCAGACCTCGTCCAAGACGAACAGTGGGATTCAAAGAAGTCTAAGTCAAAGGGCAAATCTTGAAATGTCATCTCCATCCTGCCAGACGACGGCAATCTTACATCGGCTTCCCTCAGTGATTCAGAAGGGGAAAAGCTTGCTTACACGGCGCGAGCCGATACGCCTCAGCAGACGGGCACCCGATCCGAAAAATCATACTTAAGGCAGTATGAAAAGTCTACTGACGAGACACAACAACAAACGACGTCAGTACAAGCACCAGCATCCACTCCAATCCCAACCAAGGGAAAAGAGAGACCTAAGGAGGTACGATTCGACCACATGTTGAAGAAACCACCAGGCCAAGGGTTTGATACGCCCTTTCGGTTTGACATATTGGCTCAACTGGCCAATATCCCAGCTCGTATCACTATACACGAGCTCCTTCGCCTCTCTAAAGAGACAAGAGAAGCACTCAGGGATGCGCTAGCCAATTCAGAATCCTTTCTGACATGCATGCCTGAAATCCCTAACAACGACGTTCAGTCTCCTTGCCCAGAATGTCATCATACACAATCCAAGGTGCCTGCTATTACATTCACGGCGGAAGATATGCTTCTCAAAGACAACAAGCACGATCGACCTCTGTACTACACCGGATATATTGGTTCAACGTGCATTGAAAGAATACAAGTCGATCCGGGGTCCGCACTCAGCATCATCCCCAAAAGGCTTCTCTACTTCCTCGGCATACCGCTGTACAGGTTGTCCGCAATCACTACTACAATATACGGTTTCAACGCCGGAGCAGTCATCCACTGGGGAAAATTCGACTCCGTTGCAGAATCGGGAGCCTGAAGTCAGAAGTGACATGCTATGCCATTGACGCTGACATATCATATAACCTGCTGCTGGGACGGCCATGGATCCATACCAACTGGATCGTTCCCTCTACTCTGCACCAATGCTTCAAATATGTTGAAGATGACACGACAGTACGAACTGTCTTTGCTGAAAAGCAACCATTCAAAGGGGTGGAAAACTACTTCACTGACGCTCTCCTGTATCAAGAGGCCGGTGGAGCGCTCAAAGAACCGTTGCCGGACGATGATGAAAGTGGCAACGAGGCGGATTCAGAATCCGAAGCAGGCATGCCAGCCATTCTGATTGGTGAACCAATTATAACATGTCTCAATAATCCCCTATGTAATACTCCTTCAGAGGATGAAAGTGAATGGGTAATTAATGATAATATTTCTTTTGATTATCCTGCGAGTGTTGGGTCGGTTAGATCCATTGCAGATGGCTCTCTGCACATGCCCTTACATAAGCCGAGTGCGGCCAGCACACCTATGGAAGCTATAAAAGGGGCCACGCTGGTAATCCCGCCATCCAAAGAAGGTCAGTTACCGATAATCTTCGGTAGAACCCAACCACGGGGACCCACGGTCGCAGATTCAAGTTCAGACTCAGACACTCCACAATTCTTTCATTACGCGCGGCGGCGCGTCATATCATGAAGAAAATGGGGTATGACTTAAAGCATGGAGCAGGCCTGAATTTTGAAAAAGGAAGGCACAGTTTGATGCGTAACTTTGTGCCAAAAGGGAAGCTTGCAAACTACTATGATAATACACGCAGGAGGTTGGGATATGTTATACCCACATCGTCAGCAACGGTTCAAGCCAAGGACGATGGATCAGTCCCATCACATTCAGCCTCATCCTCCGAGTGGGATTCAGATGTCAGTATAGGAGGAATGTTCGAAAACCTCACTGCTAATATGACCTCAAGTAGTCAATTGGAGCCCGCAGAAGCCACTGACGAAGAACCATGGGCCCAGCAATTAGACCTTCAATGGGAAAAGCGATTCGAATCGCGCGAACCACCTACTGAAGACAAGGTGATGCAGGTCAACTTGGGAAGTCAAGACCATCCCAAGCCCATCTTTATAAGTGAAAGCCTATCACTTACAGAAAGGAAAGAATTGATAATACTCGTAAGAGAGTATATAGATGTCTTCGCGTGGAGCTACGAAGACATGCCCGGACTTGATCCACAGGTCGCTATGCACCGTCTAAACATCAAGCCTGACGTCAAGCCAGTCAAGCAGCAACAACGTCGGTTTCGCCCAAACATCATGGAAGCTATTGAAGCCGAAGTTCACAAACTCATTGCATGTGGCTTCATCCGGGAGGAACAACATCCAGATTGGGTAGCCAATATCGTCCTCGTCCTCAAGAAGAAAGAAAAATTACGGATATGCATCGACTACCGTGATCTCAACATGGCCTGTCCTAAAGACGAATTCCATTGCCCATCACCGACATCATGATCGACAACATATGCGGGTTCGAAAGAATGTCTTTCATGGACGGCTTTTCAGGGTACAACCAGATTAAGATGTATCCCGACGACGAGAAGCATACTTCGTTCCGAACACCATTGGGGGTATACTGCTATACTGTAATGCCCTTCAGACTGAAGAACGCTGGAGCAACCTACCAGCGGGCAATGAGTATAATCTTCCGCGATCATCTCTGAAAAACGGTGGAGTGCTATGTCGACGACATTGCCGTCAAAAGCCGCAACAAGAATGAACATCTTCGCGACCTGAGAACGATGTTCGACATAATGCGAGCTCATCAACTGAAAATGAACCCAACAAAATCCTTCTTGGGAGTTTCAAGCGGCAAGTTCCTTGGGTTTATTGTCACATCAAAAGGGATTCATCTTGACCCAGACAAAGTCAAAACCATCCAGAGCATGCATCCACCAAGGAACCTCAAAGAGCTCAGGGGCTTGCAAGGCAGGCTGGCTTATATCAGAAGATTCATTGCAAATCTCTCAGGCCGCTATCAACCGTTCACCCGACTCATGAAAAAGGGTGCTTCCTTCGTATGGGATCAAGCTTGTCAGGAAGCATATGAAGACATCAAGAGGTACCTCACAAAACCTCCAGTCTTGGTGGCCCCTACATCAGGGAAACCATTTTTACTTTATGTAAAAGCTCTGAACTACTCCCTTGGTGCCCTCCTCGCTCAAAAGGACGACAATGGCCACGAGCAGGCCATTTATTATCTGAGCAGAACTCTCATATGAGCGGAACCTCACTACAACCCTATCGAGAAAGAGTGTTTAGCTCTCGTCTTCGCTGTTCAGAAGACACGACATTATTTGGTCGGCCAGACCATACATGTCATCTCCAGAGTAAACCCATTGCGTCTTCTTATGACGAAGCCAGGATCATTGAATTCAAGATTGGTTAAGTGGGCACTTTTATTATCTCAATACGACATGATCTTCACCCCTCAGAAGGCGGTTAAAGGCCAGGCCCTTGCAGAGTTCTTGGCTGCTCATCCAGTTCCGGAACATTCAAAACTTCACGAAGATATCCCTGATGAAGTCTTCGAGTCTTATGCAACCTCAGAAGAGGAAGTGTGGCAGATGTTCTTTGATGGAGCATCGCGAATGGGCCCTAAAGGCAAGATTATTGCCGGAGTGGGGGTTGTGTTTATCTCCCCGCAGAACCATGTTCTTCCCAGAGTATTTTCTTGACAGAATCATGCTCCAATAATGTAGCAGAATATAATGCTCTGCTCATCGGTCTTCAAGTCGCCCATGGAATGGGGGTACGATACCTCGAAGCTTAGGGTGATTCAAAACTGATCATCAATCAGGTTAAAGGCGAATACGAAGTCCGCCATGAGGACTTGGTACCTTATTATCACACGGCCGTTGAATTAGCCAACCTATTTGAAGGTTTCTACATAGGGCACGTGTCTCGATCTCAGAATACCAAGGCAGACTCTCTTGCTGCATTAGCAACGACACTAGCCTTGCCAGCCGACACCGAGTATCACCTCACAGTCGCAACTCGACATCTTGTATGCTCCAAGCACATGCTAAGAAATCGAGAAGTCTATAATGTCTCCACGGATCTTGAACCAAGAGACTGACACTTTCCTCTCATTGACTATGCTTTGCACGGTCTGCTTCCAGACGATCCTAAGGAAGCGACGTCCATCAGACGAAGGTCTCTCCGTTTCTACTACGATCCAACTTTGAAGACACTTTACCGTCGTTCATATGACGGTCTCCTCCTCCGTTGCCTTTCTCATTCAGAGGCACAGGAAGCGCTCCAAGAAGCGCACGATGGCATTTGCGGCGCTCATCAGCCAGGTCCAAAACTTAAGGACAGGTTGCACAGACTTGGATACTATTGGCCAACTATGATAGCCGATGCCATCCAATATGCACGAAGGTGTAAAGCATGTCAGATTCATGCGAATTTCATACACCAGCCTTCGGAGCTGCTCCACCCGACTGTTGCTTCATGGCCATTTGAAGCTTGGGGAATCGATGTCGTAGGGCCAATCAGCCCTTCTTCGACAAAAGGACACCGGTTTATCCTTGCAATAACCGACTACTTTTCAAAATTGGCGGAGGCTATACCACTGGTTGAAGTCAAAACCTCTAATGTGGTTAATTTCATCAAGCACCATGTCATCCATCGATTTGGTGTACCTAGGCGGATCATCCACGACAACGGTCCCCAATTCATAAGCCAAGTATTCTATCGGTTCTGCGATAAATACCGAATTCAGAATGTGGTTTCAACTGCCTATAATCCCGCCGCTAACGGTTTGGCGGAAGCATTCAACAAAACGATCATCAAGCTACTCAAGAAGTTCGTCTCCTCGAATAAGCGGGATTGGGACGAAAAGCTTAGTGAATGTCTTTGGGCCTACTGAACCACGGTTCGGACACCGACAGGCAATACGCCTTTTTTCCTGGTATATGGGTGCGAAGCAGTCATCCCGTTGGAAATCCAGATGCCATCATTGCGAGTCGCTCTGACACTAAGATCACATTAGAGGACAATGATCGATTGCGTCTTCAAGAGCTCGAAGCCCTAGATGAGAAGCGGCTACAAGCTCAACAACATATTGAGCTATATCAAGCTCGAATCTCAAAGGCCTTCAATAAGAAGGTCAAACAGAGGGTCTTCCAAAAAGGAGACCTGGTTTTAGCCGTCAGACGACCGATGATTATGACGCACAAGACCAAAGGCAAATTTCAGCCTAAATGGGAAGGACCGTTTGTAATAGAAACAGTCTATTCAAACGGAGCATACCGCCTTATGACCTCAGATGGCGACCTACTCATGATGCCGATCAATGGCAAGTTCTTAAAGAAGTATTATCCTTAATCAAGGATTCTTCTCATGATCAAGTTAACACTACACCTCTGATCAAGATCTCCGTGTCCAAAGTACACACAAAGAGAGCCTTTCTCTTCCTCCAAGCGAGATCACACAACCATAAACCAGTAGGAATCTGGCCGTATACTGGTTATCTTAAAGGAGAGTCAGGGTTACACATACGTTAACCAGACGATCCAATATCCTTAACGATTAAGGACAGAGGAAAATGTTGACTTTTAAGCCTAACATAAGTCCTCGACAACTCATCATGCTGAGGGGAATAGCATGGCTAGCCCAATTCAAACGGTAGTTGGTAAAGGCATATCAAACCCGTTGACAGCTGGGGATTTGCTAAAAATCCTAAGGGACCAGTTCCCATTTGATTCCCTCTCCAAAATCACTTACCAATTCTCATCCACAGAATGGTAAGGCCACATATACATTTCACTGTTACATTAAACCTATGACAGTGATTCCCTCGTTTCTCCCTGTGAAAACGAGATCTCCAAAATCACTTACCAATTCTCGTCCATAGAATGGTAAGGCCACATATACATTTCGCTGTTACGTTAACACTAAACCTATGACAGTGATTTTCTCGTTTCTCCCCGTGAAAACGAGACTTTCTCCCAAACTCCATTACAACCTTGAGCTTGGTGGCGTCTCAATCGGTTATGTCATTACGACCTCTGAACAGCAAACAGCCAAGTCTCAACCCCGAGCCCTGTTGACATTTACAAAGGACAGGTCTCGATACTTATTGACATTTATAAAAGATAAGTATCACCAACCTTGAGCTTGGTGGCGTCTCAAACGGTTATGTCATTGCGACCTCTGAACCAGCAGACAGCCAAGTCTCAATTTTGAGCTTGTTGACATTTACAAAAAACAAGTCTCAACTCTGAGCCCTGTTGACATTTACAAAAGACAGGTCTCGATACTTGTTGACATCTACAAAAGACAAGTATCACCAAATTTTGAGCTTGGTGGCGTCTCATTCGGTTATGTCATTGCGACCTCTGAACCAGCAGACAGCTAAGTCTCAATTTTGAGCCTGTTGATATTTACAAAAGACAGGTCTCGATACTTGTTGACATTTACAAAAGACAAGTATCACCAACCTTGAGCTTGGTGGCGTATCATTCGGTTATGTCATCGCGACCTCTGAACCAGCAGACAGCTAAGTCTCAATTCCGAGCCCTATTGACATTTACAAAAGACAGGCCTCGTACTCGTTGACATTTACAAAAGACGGGTATCACCACCTCTTGAGCTGGTGGCGTCTCAATCGTTATGTCATTGCGACCTCTGAACCAGCAGACAACTAAGTCTCAATTCCGAGCCCTGTTGACATTTACAAAAGACAGGTCTCGATACTTGTTGACATTTACAAAAGACAAGTATCACCAACCTTGAGCTTGGTGGCGTCTCATTCGGTTATGTCATCGCGACCTCTGAACCAGCAGACAGCTAAGTCTCAATTCCGAGCCCTGTTGACATTTACAAAAGACAGGTCTCGATACTTGTTGACATTTACAAAGACAAGTATCACAAATTTTGAAGCTTGGTGGCGTCTCAATCGGTTATGTCATTGCGACCTCTGAACCAGCAGACAGCTAAGTCTCAATTCCGAGCCCTGTTGACATTTACAAAAGACAGGTCTCATATTTCGATCCGACAAGGACCGGTTTCGGGCTTGGTGGCGTCTCAACCAGTTATGTCATCGCGACCTCTGAACTGACAGATAGCCAAGTCTCATCATCCAACCCAACAAGAACTATGTTCTCAAGAAATTGCAATACAATTTGGAACCGCAATTCAGAAAGAAGAACAAGATTGGAGATTCGACAAAAGAAGAAACAATTTTCATTTACTCCAAAAGGATAAAGTACATGGAGCTACAGGCGCACACTGTAAGATCTGAGCCGCTCTCCAAGGGAGTCCAGACTCGTCCTCCTGTCATCAGCAGCCTGGGCAAGCGCTTGCGACCTCAGCTCGGCCTCATTGAAATTCATTGCCTGGGTCAGACGAGCTTCAACCTCCGCCAAAGTTGCTCTCTGTGACAGTCCCTGCTGTGAAAGCTCTTCATTTTGAGCCCTAAGCTGCTCAAGCCGCGCAATTTCTTCAAGACGCACCAGTTTAGCCTTGGATAAAATAAGATTTGCTTTCCTGATCATTTCCTCGGCTTTCCCAATCTTGTCTTCAGCGTCAAGAAGAGCACTGGTGGAGGCGTCAATCGCACTTCCGACCTCTGCCTGCCTTGTTTCCAAGGATTTCAAGTCAGAAGAGATAGCCTTAGCA
Organism: Agave tequilana; assembly: GCA_038442645.1. Lineage (NCBI taxonomy): Eukaryota > Viridiplantae > Streptophyta > Magnoliopsida > Asparagales > Asparagaceae > Agave > Agave tequilana. The sequence goes on from JAVJIF010010599.1 coordinate 23,245, forward strand.
GCCTCTTGAGCGACAAGCTGGGCCTCGTGCTTTTGAGCGACAAGACGCGCAAATCGCTCATCAACTAAAGACTCCAGGTCCGAACAGCGGCGGAGACAGCGCCATTCCTCTACATCCTTCTCAAATTCATCCACCAAGAGTTCCAAAGCAGTAGCCTGGTGATACCCCTCGAAATCCCGAATACTTTCGATGCCACGGGAGAGGACCACCTTTAACTTTGAGAACGGCATAGTCGAGCCTTCAAAACCAGGTCGATAGTTCGCCCTAAGCCTTTATAAAAGTTATCGACGAGGTCACCTATATAGTCGTTCTCAACCTCAGCCACTTCTGATAGAGAGGTAACCTCAGAGAAATCCACCAGCCTGGTCGACACTATCGTGGAAGGAGCAATGGGAACATCAACAGCAGGGCAGATTGTCAGTGATCTCTGCGGAGTCTTCATGGAAATCAGTGCGCTAGCCACCGTTGAGGTAGGGCTGACAACCATCTCCTGAGCAGCAGGCTCAACTACCAGAGTTGGGAAAGTAGGGCTTGTAATCACCCTCAGCTCCGCACTTGGCAAAATTGTCGGCACCTCACTCGTTGATATAGTTGGGAGTGAGGACACCTCCGAACTGCTGCCCCTTCAACCTCTGGTCCTTCGGCTGACTTGGGCCGATAAGAGGGCAGGTCGCCATATAGCGCATCCAACACAGCAGCATCCGCCGCGGTCGAAGCGCTCATGTCACCCCTTGACCCTTCGGGAAAATCTTCTGGCTCTCTTAAAGCCGATGCATCTTGAGGTCGAACACCTGTAACAAGACTGCGGTTAATCGGGATACTACATGCAAAAGAAGCCAAGAGGTTAGGACAATACCAAAGGATGATGTCGCCTCAAACATCTCGTCAGCCACATCAGTCTCCAGGGGCTCCATCGGAAAATTTTTGGCAAAATCAGCACGAATAGCCGGCTCTCTTTCGCTTGCCGAGTATCCTGTGGACCACCCAATAGAGCTCGATGCCACAGGACTTCCTTTAGAAGTCCCAGCGCCCGAGGGACCGATGTCGGCCACATCACCTCTGGACTCTTCCGGACGGGCAAAAGAACCAGCTTCATTCCCATAAGTAAATAGGGGATCATAATGTTCCCCTTGCTCTCCAGTTGCCTCAGCTCCTACAATCAAGAAGAATTGATAATAAGTCAATGGGAACACACAAAAAGGCTCCATATTATATGGACAGGGTTAATCTTACCCAGGCCCGGAGCGAATTCACCGCTAGTCGGCTCAGCAACCGACGGTTCAGCTGCTAATGGGGCAGCAGGAGGAATCGTTGTAGAGGGATGACCCTCTACGATAATCGTAGGAGCTTGGCGGCGGGGCTTCTTCGCCAACAATTTCCTACAAGAGCTACCTGCCCGCTTTCTTTTGAAGTGGACTTCAGAATCCTCTTCCTCCACTTCTTCTATACAACGAGAGGGAGCCGTCCCCATCACACCAGAGCCAGTTCAGGAGTCTCAGCCCCCGCTCCCACCTCGAAGCGAGGACTCTCGGTATCTGAGGCCTCGTTGTCTTCCACAGCAACAAACTCCTCTATACCTGGGGTGCGAACCCTTTTGCCTTCCCTTTTCTCAGAAGCCTTCTGCCTCAGCCGCTGAGAAATTAACTTCACACCAGAACTGTTCACCTTGAATTCGAGAGGTGTGGAGTTGGAAGTGGCATACCACTGACAGAAGCACAGGGTCATCAGGAGATTGGGAGCCCTCAACGGCGTACGCAGCCGCGCCCCAGTACCGCCTGCAGTAAAGAATCGCCAGGCACGGGCCCCATCAATAAGGCTCCCCATGAAAGCCAGATTGAGATTCGGGTTGCCCACGTACAGTTGGTCATATCCAAACTGTCGAGCAAACCGACTTGGGACGTAAGGCTCCAAGTAGCAGTTATCCCCGCTCCGGTACAATAGATGTGAAGGCCGGATACTGACTAGCCACTCAAAAAATTCCCGGCTCAGGGACGAATGCCCCTCCCCCGCATCTTTGAACTCTTCCCCATAGCTTGCACCCCGAATACGTGGAAAACAGCGGAAGAGACTATAGACGTCATAGCGACGTACTAATTTACGGGCCTCAGCCACGTAAGTCTTCTGCCATGAGCATCCTTCAAATCGGCGGAGGAGCGCCATTCGAACATCTTGCGGGGGATCCTCTCTGGCTTCGATTAGAGAAGGACAATGTAAGGCGAACCACGCCATCAAGTAAGTATACGGCAGACCTATTCTGGGGTTAGGTCCGTCGCGGGGCGAAATGGTCCCCTTTCCACGCTTCATCGTTGGTGGCCTGCAAAAAACCTCCGTCAATGCATGAAGGCCTCTCTGGATACAGCACACCATGGCCGAGAGAAGTCCCAGAGGACGACCATGAACCAAACGAACAGCGGGCAGCAAAACATTCGGATGAACGACGTCACCCGAAGAAGACGGCACCACGCACCTCTTCAGCCAGACTGTCAGGAAACCAGCCAGAAGTGCCTTCCGGGACATCGGCCTGCGCGCCTGATGATGGAAACTTCGAAGAACATCACCCTGCTCATAGGGACCATCGTCTTCCTTCACAACTAGATCCCCTTAGGAGTGCTTTTGCATCCGGTCAAAGATGTCTTCATCAGCAACTCCGCAATGTGCTGCCTCAGGAGCATTCTCCATATCTGGGAACAAATAGTCTCCCAGCTTTTCAAGCTACAGGAGGTTCCCTTATTGCCCCCATGCATACTGGAGCAAATATACAAGTGGCACATTAACTCCCTGTAGGTCTCGAACAAGGCAGGCTCCTGCTTCTCCAGAAGAGCCAACTCCGCCTCGCACGGAAAGTATTCTTCATATGGGAGGGACCCAAAAGGCAGAGCAGAGACTTCCCACATCTCATGCAAGGCCATACCCAACTCACCGACAGGGGTGAAGAAAGTCCCCGAAGCTGGGCAATACAATTCAAAAATGGCGTAAAAGCACGCCACGTTCATCTCAATACCGTGGCAGGTCGCCCTGACGGCCTCGTAGAGATTCAGCCTCTCCAAATCCTCCTCGAAATGAGCAAGGATGTAGGTAGTCAAATCCACCCACCATGCCTTCGGAGGGTGAATCCAGCCTGGAGCCCTAAAATCAGTGGCCGGGTAGTTCCCATTAACCTTGAAGAATTGGTTGCCAAAGGTCAATGCCACTGCAGGATTTTCTCCTACTGGGATGTCCCGCGACACATTACCAGGATGCAGGCCCATTATGCAATGAGGAGGCCCCGCTCTTGCATAACCAGGAGATTGAAGCATCAATTTTCCTATGTGAACAGAGTCAGTACTCCGGCTCACTTCCCACGACATCTTCCGAGCCTGCGTCACGCACTAGAAGGAAGACAAGAAAAATGGCGCTTGTTGGACAGAAGGTAGAACCTCTCGCCGTCCAACTGAAAAATCCACTGCCCTTCCCCTGCATGTAATTGGTGGTCAGGGTCTGGTGCAGCATCCCCAAACATGAAATCGGGCTTCCTATAAACTCGACGGTCGACATCTTCAAGGGGAGCTGTGGTCAGGATACTCCTCGTGGTATATTGATCACCACCATGAATAAGCGTATCTCTGACGAGAGAACTCCGCTCACTGAACAGAGAAGCCTGCCCTCGAAATTGCAAGCTGATATTGCCATCCGATCCCATGGTCGTCCCGAACAGGTTGTTTGAAGGACCAGGAGTATAGTGTACTGCAGGAACAAAGAGAAATTATGATTAGTTCATCAGCCGAAAGAGGGCTAAAATCAGAACGCAAAATTTGACAAGATATAGCCTCGCCCTCTGAGCAAGGATTGGCCTAAACGATAGCTTCGTCCCGAAGCTTAGCTTCGCAGCTGCAGTGTAACTCCGCATCCCACACGAGGACAGGATGCAGGAAAACATCTAAGTGTTAGCTTCGCTTTGGAAGCTTAGGTTCGAACAACAGGATGTGACAAAACCTCGAAGGATAACTTCGTCAGAAGGGCATTACGGTCCTTTTCTGTCAAATTTCAAAGGACAGCTTCGCATCCTGTCATTCAACAGGATGTGAACCGCCTAAAGGTTAACTTCGCTTGGAAGCTTGAGGAAGAACTCTTCAGTTCTTGGATTCCCGATCAAGAAATCAAAGTAAAATCAGGGAATTGGACTCCCTAAAATCACGAGACCATGATTGTTCTCATGTTGGATTTATCCAAGGACAGCCAGAAATCGGCCTAAAGGAGAGACGACAGTCTCTAATCAAAAGGGAAAGTTCCCTACCGGCGATTGGTCGTTCAATGACCGGAGGAGGAGAAGGACCCTCCACTGCAGAGGTTGCTATCTCTTTTCCGCTCGTCTCTTGGGTGCCATTGAAGAACTGTGAAAGTTCTTGAATTCTTGAAGAAGAAAGAGGAAGAAGAAGAGTCAAAGGTCTCTAAAAAATTTCAAGTAAAGAGATCTGCTCTTTCTCAGCCCGATCGGGCTTTTATAGGCCAATCAGCGCCTGAAACGACGCCTCGAAAACAGTACAGGCTGTCGTTTCAAATTAATTTGAAACGCCGCCTAAAGCGCCTTCCCGAGAAGCGCTGATTCAGCCACTAAGGCTTAACCTCGCCAATGAGCCGAAGTGCAGACTTCGCACAAGTTCATCAAGAACTTCGCCAAAAATGTGGCCTTAGCCCACTAAGGGCATAGTTCGCCGACATGCCAGCATCGTGCGAAGCTCATTCAAAAAGGACCTTGTCCTTGATTCAGCCACAAAGTTTAACCCCGCTATGGCCAAATTCTCAATGAAGGCAGGTAAAAATCAGATGAGCAGAAGATAAACTTTCATTGATTTAAGAGCAAAGGTACATTGATATTACATAAAGGTTTTGTTTCATACAACAGATTCAGTTTCTCAGCAAGATCATTTGCGCAAAAGGCATACAAGTGGTTTTATCTGCTTCCAAACCAGACCAACTAGACACGAAAGACCTTCCTCCTGCACAAGGCCGCAACCAGCTGTGCCACGAGGACACGGCCATAATTCTCCACAAAAATGGCAGATTTTGTCACCAGGAAGCTGGATCACCTTTGATGAAAATTGGCAATGAACTTATCACCGCCAACACGATAGATCACCTATAATGGGAATTGGCAGTGATGTCAGTGATCTCACAGGTGTGACATCCGCCTTCCCGAAGTGGATCATCTCGGATAAGCGGCTACCAGCCTCACCTCAGAATGAATCATCTCGGATAAGAGGCTGCCAATAGCCTCTGGGACACACATCAGCTGCCCCAAGTTGTTCCTCCTGCTTAAAAGTAAAGCTTCAAATGGGGAGCATAAGGCAACTTTTCGGTCTCTTTCATCAAGACACAAGATCGGCGAACATAGCTCACTGCAATGCAAATTGGAGCAAGTTAGCAGTTAAACACAAAAGATACTGCAAAAGCGCTAAAGCTGAATTCTTTGGGGCGAAGCAATCCGATTTCGATTGGAGCAGAGGATAAGCCTCACTTGCACAGTGATGATGGGCTAGCTCAGCAAACGCCAAGTCCTAGCCTCGCCTATATGGCTAAGCCAGACTGATCCTATGGGACACAGTTTTAGCCTCACCTATATGGCAAGACTGGCTCAACCTTGAAGATACCAGGTCCCAAGTTCTGCCTGTGCAGCGGACTTAACATGCAATGATCATTCTGTGACCAAGTCAAGATGATAACTTCGCTGGGAAGCTATGTCAAAATCCTTCTCTGCAGATCAGTTAAATGGAGAACAAGGGAAGCTAATCCCTGAAGCAGCCGCTAAAGCTAAATTAAGGGAGATGAATTCCCTAAAATCGGTGAAGTCGTTGAATGATCAAGACTTACTGGTCCTTGGCCGGGTAAAAACCAGAGTGGGCATTCCCACTAATTCAGAGATCTGAGTATCTCTCTCAACCAAGAGAAGAGGAGAAGAGCAGATCACTTCTCTCTTCAGAGGACCTCAAGTGTCCTATTTATAGGCCCCATGGCCTGAGCGTTGCCGCCTCAAGCGTGGAAGCACGAGCGCATTTAAGGCATTTACTGCGCCTTGAGAAAAGGGACGGCTTCCCTTGGAACCGTGCAAAGGGAGAAACGTCTCCCTCATAAAGGCACTTATGGCGCCTTGAAGAAAGGGAATATCCTCCCTTGGAAACGTGCAAATCGGAGAATATCTCCCTCGATCAGCACGAAGAAAGGAGTAATCCTCCTCGTAACTGGCCCACGGCAGTTGGCCTCGGGAAAGCGACAGATGTTCCAGAGCGAACTTATCTAGCTGCGAAGCTACCCAGACACGAGTCTATATGATTCCTCGGTGAATCTACATCCTATACCAGGATTCAAAGCGAAGCTGAACTCAACCATCATGGCGACGTTCATACTCCACACACCACCGATCAAAGTAGTTCAAAGTGTTTCAAAGTCTGAGCCATTGCAGACTTTCGAAAACTTTGAAGGGGGTCTTGTTGACACTTAAAAAGACAAGATTTTTATTGGTCGAACAATGTCTAAACTTGTTGACATTTACAAAAGACAAGTGATAGACGAGCTGAAGACCAGTTTTCACCCATCTCTGAGGGACAAGGAAGCAACTTGGACTCCACTGATCCAGCAAGCAGACAGTGAACCCGGATTGTTTCTAAACAGACCTCAGCAGGTCTAAGGTGCTAGCACTTAGCATTACATGAGCCCAAAGGGATAGCCTCGCCTGAGAGGCTAATATCACTTGACTTCGCCTCGAAGCCATCCAAAGCCTCGCCAGGAAGCTAACTCACAACTTTCCCACAAAGGACTTCCAGCTCCGCCAAAGGGTTTCTTTCGGACTTCGCCAGAAGCTTCCTCTAGCTCCGCTACGAGCTCAATGCGGGCAGCTCCGCCATTGGTCTGCCATGGTCAACCTTTGACCAATCAAATCTCCGGATGAGATTAGATCTAATCAGATCAAATCCAATCAAGATCAAATCAGAGATCAAATTTGGCAGTTGATTGCCACAATCTCTTGACTCTTCTAAAACGAGTAAGAAGATCAGGGAAAATCCTCCTACGATATAGAAAGGATCAAGAAGGTTAACCGACCTGCCAATTCTAGCTTCGCAGAAGCCGATCCTAGCCTCGCAGCAAGGCTACTTTCCAAATTTAAACAGATCTGATTCAATCTGTTTCCATATTTTCAAGGGACGATTATACCCTTGCTCTCCCTATAAATAGCCCATCAGGGGTACAAGGAGAGACAATGCGCAAGAGGCACGTACGCACATGCGCAGAAGAGCTCCACAAGCAGAGACTTCTTCACGACGCACCGTGCGCTCTCGAATTCAGAGACCTTTTAGAGAATTGCTTTCTCTATTCAGGGTGTTGATACCCTAACATCATCCTTCTTCTCAAGGAATTTCCGGAACCAGGCGAGAAGGAATTCCTAATTGAAGGCGATTTTGAGAAGCAGCAAGAGGGTTCTACCAACCTTCTATTCTCTATTCCCGAAACCAGGCGAGAAGGGAATCTCATCGCTCGCATCGTCAAAGGGACAAAGTGGTCGCGCGCTGACCAGACTCCTATCGGCACACTTCTCCAGAATCTCTGAGGAGATCTACTTGTAATCTTTTAAGAATACTTGTAATTTAGCTCCTCAAACTCTTTTTTGTAAGTTTTTCCCCTTTGCAAACATAATGGAAAACAGTGATCAAATAACATACGCTTCTGATATTATTATTGTTAGGATATTAAACGCATCGTGTATTGTGTCAATTGTTGGGTCAAGAAGGTTAGTGTACTAGGAACGCGTGATTAATACACAAAAGTGCATATTTTACATCATAACTCCCATACATATTACAAATAAATATGTGATTTTTACTCCTCTTCTCTACATATTTGCAGGTACACACTTAATGGAGAGATATCCAAATAATCACTTAATTAACACTAATTAAGTGATTAATCCAAGATTAAAGATAAAGCCAAATTCAAATCCAGATCCAGAAAGGTCCGCGCAACAAACAAAGATTCCAGATATACCACGTGGCTAACCTCCTAACAAACAAATCCTACCAGAAAATCTGGGCTCAACGGCCCAGATTTTGTCGCCAACTTGCAAGATTCTCCAGATCTGGCGGCAGTTACAGGGAGATTTGGCCTCGGATTTTGCGCCAACAAACTTGCTTCTGGATCCTTCATCTTGGGCTATAATATTGGATCTTCACCTGCGAGAAAAAAACTGATCAGAGAAGAGAGAGAGTTTAGTTCATAGTTTTGTATTTTGATAGTTTTTGTTTAGGATTTTTAGCTCTCTATGATCTTCTTCTCCCTAGATTTCATTGCAAGAGAGAGTTGTATGAGAGAGAGAGCTTGTATCAACAAGGAGTGACAACTTGGAGCTATACAAGGATTGATCCATTCTCATCTACTCTACTTGAGCTTGATTCTAGTTTGTTTTCTTTCCTTACTTGCTTTGTTTACTTTCTAGCAATTTATTCATGTTTAGCTTTTCTTTTGTAATGGTGTGTAGCTAATTCTTTCTCCATGTACTAGCTAACCACTACCTTGCTAACTTCTAACTCATGGGTGATTGCTTTACTTCATCTTGCAATTTGTATGGTTTTCTCTTCTCCGATGGGTTTCTTTTCATTTCTTGGCAAGATCTTGTTGTAATTCTCCATATGATTCATGTGTGCCTCACTTGGAGCCTAGTCTTCGAACTAGTGCCTTGATGGAATATGGAGATGGAAGCACCAATATGCTATTTGATGTATAACTTCACTACTTCCATTAGTGAATGTTGTATGTTCTTCATTTGCATCACTTGAGTGTAGCTCTTTTGATTCCATTAGTGAAAGTCTATTTGTAGGCCTATGACCATCTATGGAGGCTACAAGACAAGTCCAAGAATGAATCCCCATCATCCAAGTGAGAAAGTAATTAGACCACAAGCAAGACGTATTCATGCCGATGAATCAACATGAGGCACGCATCACTATCACGGAGTTTAGTAAGTCTTTAGCAAGGTAGTTAAGGTTAGCTAGTCATGGTTTTATTTCAATCAATCTTTTCTAGAGTTTTCTTTTCTTTTAGTGTGAATACAACAAACCTCTTCTTGATTTGTTTTCACTTACCACCATGAACATATCCATACACTCTTTCATTCATTTCTTTGTATTTTATTCATTCTTTTAAGCAAGAGAAGAATTCTCGTTTCCTCTTCTCACTAGTATCGTGAAAGCTTCTATCGCTAGCTCTCCCTGAGATCCGACTCGGTATAGCCCTAGGCTATAGCAGAGACAAGAAAGGGTACATTGAACATCTTACATACATTTGTGGAGTAAACAAGCACCGAGGTTGATTCTAAACCTTTCTCTTTTACATAATACTCGTGCTATACTACACACTACCCCTTTCTAGTCTTATCAACGCGATGTAGGACTCCAGAGGTACTCCCACCATGTGTGTGGTGTGATACTTAATTCCGTGTGGTACTTAGCTCCACACATCATGTGCGTACCGATAATAAGAATGAGGAGTCAGGTCAATAATAGTGTCTATAGCAGGTGTATTGTGGATACGATGTGGGGACTTCAGAGGTACCCCACCACATGTGTGGTCTGGTACTTAGCTCCGCTCACCATATCACTGTATCCAAGTTATAGGAGTGTTATTTGATGTGATACAGGTGACAAATCAGATGTCGTGGTACCGAGAGGAGTACAATAATACAACAATGCAAGCAAATACAAAATTACCACATCAAGTAAGAACATATCATACAACCAAGTACAAAAATACAATATAAGAGAGTATTTCAAACTCTTCACAACTATCATAATAATAATAATAATAATAATTAATTATACTAGAAATATCCAGATGGGGCTTGTTAAGCTAAAGCAAAGCTTGGCCCTTGGAGGAGCAAGCGTGCAGCTCATAACGCTAACTTGTTCAGCAAGGCTAACACTTATGGTGAAGCAAGCGTATGAACACTTTGTTAACACGCACGATGAAGTCACGCTCATGGTGAAGCTAGACGCACAAGGTTATGCGAGCGTATGAACACTATGCTAACACTCGTGACGAAGTCACACTGGCGATGAAGCTAGACGCTCACGGCGAAGCGGCGTATGAACGCCCCTAACACACGTGATGAAGCTACACTTGGGTGAGTTTAGCTGTAAAGCGCTGGACACAGAGATTGCCTCCCAGAAGAGCTAATATAAACCCGTAGGGTTAAACTCGAAGGATGGAGAAAAGCCCATAGGCTGAGCCCAAAGGCTAACGACCACAATGGACCGACCAATCCAATAATAATCCAGTTGTACAAACAAAATGCACACACGAGTAATTGTCTACACTATTACAAGTATCAACCCACTGGTACAAACACACGCCCATAGAGATACAAGTACCGACTACACCATTACAACAATTATACAAGTACCCACTCAATACAACAACACTCACCAAATAAACAAACACCCAAACACAATAATATGAACTCACCCAAATACAAATAATGGTACTCGTAAAACAGAAAACAGTACTCACCTAAAACATCTCGGGCACGACAAAAACTCTAGGGAACGACAATAGCATTAAACACACTAAGTACGTAAAGAAAGAGAAAAAGAGGATAGAGAAAGAGATAATGGAAGAGAAATAAAGAAACTAGAGAGAATGCGTAAGTGAGAAAGAGTTAGAGAGAAAGAGAAGAAAAGAAAATTGGAGAAAGGAATGAGTGAGAGGGAGAAAGGGACCAGATGAGAGAGAGAAAAGAGGAAGGAAACAAAGAGAAAAGGTAATACACAGAGAGAGGGAAATAATAGAAGAGAAAGAAAGAGAGAGCTACGGGGAAGAGAGGGAAAAGGCTGATTGGTTGGGGGCGGCTATGAGGAGGTCGGCTGTCGGGCCAAGGGGAGGAGGCCGGTGAGGAGGGGTGGTGTTATGATAATGATGATGATGATGATGATGATGTAGAGGGTGGTGATGGTGGAGTGAAGTGGAGGAGGAAGTGGTGGTAGGGTCTTGGTGGTGGTATATATGTGGTGGAGATGGTGGTGATGGGAGGAGGGGAAGATGTTGGAGATGGAGGTAGAGATGGAGGAGGAAGAATTGGAGAAGGAGGTGGAGAAATTAGAGAAGAAGGAGAGAGAGGGTGTTGGTGGTGGAGTGGGTAGCCAGTAGAGGGGTTGGCCGGCGGCTCTGGTAGTGGGTGGTCGGTCAGTTGGCAGGCAAGGAGGTGAAGGGGGGTGTCAGTGATGGGGAGGAAGAGAGAGGGGATAGAAAGAGAGAATAAGTGAAGATAGAGATCTTAAGGAGAGAGAAAGAGAGGGAGAGGGTGCTTTGGCCGTGGCTGGGTGGCCGACGAGGACGCCGTCGGGAGGGCGGAGTGGGCCGGCCAGTTAGGAAATGGGAGGAGAGAGAGAAGTTAGAGGAGGGAAAGGGACTGAAAGAGATTAAGAGAGAGAGAGAGTAGAGAAAAGAGTGTTAGAGAGGAGTGAGGCGAGACGGACTGGTCGGTTGTGAGAGAGGAGAGGGGAGAAAAAGAAAAAAGAAAGAAAAAAAGAAAAGAAGGGAGAAGAACGAGGGAGAAGTAGGTGGAAGGTTGGAGAAGGAAAAAAAGAAAGAAAAGAAAAGAAAAAAGAAAAGAGAAATAAGAAAATAAGAAAATATTAATAAATTAGAATAAAGAAAATGAGTTGGGCCCTGGGCTCGGGCTGGACTCAGGGTCCACAAAATAAGGGTTGAAACCAAAAAATAATAAAAATAATACAGAAAAAAATAGGATAAATATGAGTGAAAAATCGTGATACGTATATGGGTACGTTGCCCAAGAACAAGGTGTTAAACTCCCGGTTCACAAATCAACTCAAAAGCCATTATAATGTATAACTACATAAAACTTAAAACTTGTATCACTTTCATAAAGGTCGTTATTAATATAAAATACAAACCAACAAAAGTACAGAAGTGATAATCACTGCTAATGCCATCAACATTATCTATATTTCTATGCATGCACATAACTCCAAGTATTACCATATATTTATGCAAATGAAAACATATGTTCTCAACCAAAGTGTTAATTGGTGCCTCTTCCGTCGCTCAAAAAGTCTCAAGCTAAATCCTTACCCTTGGTCTGACCTGAAAGGGGGTTAATAATAATGGGGTAAGCTTGAAAGCTCAATGAGTAAAATCATTCAAATTAAAGGTTGCATTTAAATACCATAATAAATCAAGTATGATGCAGTTGAATAAATTTCAAAAAATAATCTCAATTATCTTTCTACTTATGATGGATAGCACATCTTAATAGGTCAATGATTTTTTCTATCATCTGATACTTATTCTATGCACTTTTGGACACATGTATCCTAATATTCAACACATTATATTTGTGTTATACAATACCTTATCTGATTGTCTATCTCTTACATTCACCTGGTAATTCATCAATCACATACATATTAGTATATCACTTATATTCAGTTCATAACATATTCAAGTTTTGATGCATGACCCACGGTCACAATCACATCTTCCAGAATATACAATCTTACTTACTTTTCTATTGGTTTAAAGTTAATTATTGTTCTCCTCATAATATATATATATATATATATATATATATGGTCAAGTGCTCCTAATAGGTCTCCTTAGATTGTAATCTAAGGAGACGACTTAAAACTCCAACATCCCGATTTATTTTTCATGATCCGACCGCACATTATCATATTCATATTATAAGATGTACGCATATAAAAAATCACGTGATTTGAAGTTCATTTACTCATTGATCTAATTGTTCCATTTTGTTCTACTATTTAAAAACCGTTAATGTTTGAACCAAAAAAAATAAAGTAAACAAATTTCAAATCACGTGATTTTTTATATGCATACATCTTATAACATGAATATGATAATGTGCGGTCGGATCGCGAAAAAAAATTGGGATGTTGGAATTTTAAGCCGTCTCCTTAGATTACAATCTAAGGAGACTACTAGGAACACTTTTCCCATATATATATATATATATATATATATATATATATATATATATATATATATATATATATTATTGTTCTCCTCATGTATATATGAAATGTAAAACATGCGGATATCACATAATGCTCATGATAGTATCCAAATATAATCGTATGTTCATACATGATGAAACACATAACAACACATTCATATACTTGATGTCAAAAAAATAACTGTATTCATATACAGGATGTCATAAACAACCAGATTCATATATCGGATGTCATAAACAACCACATCAATATACTGAAAATCAGAAACAGGCACATTCATATACTAGATGTCATAAACAATTATATTCATATGCCGGATATCATAAATAATTATATTCATATACCGGATGTCATAAACAACCACATTCATATATTGAATATCACAAAAATATATCCATACATCACTCACACTTCTGATGATACAACGATCACCTAAACACGTTCCAATAATAGTCATATACCACCTTCGATCACTTCATGTTACACCCAGTCCCTTCCTTCAATAATTTAAGAAAATAATAATAATAATACTCCCCTTCGATCACCTCAGGTTCCACCCGGTCACCTTCTCTGTAATTTAAACAACAGTAATAATGGTACTCCCCTTCGATCACCTTCGATTCACCTGGTCCCTTCCTACGGTAATTTATTTTCTCTCACATGCCCCCATACCTCATAAATGCATCCTATCTCATTTTCATATTTTATTTTCTCTTTTTCTTTCTTCAACATCTCGAATTAAATAAAATATAAATTCAATTAGAATTTAAACGCTAATACTTGGTACATATTCAAGTATTTCATGAAATATACATTATATATTTTCACATATTTTTATACTTCGCTACTCAAAACAATTTAAATAAATAATTTTAAAAGAATACTCAATAATATATTGATTACTGATTCTCGTTATTAGTATAATCTAAAATTCATAAATACAAGGAATAAATCAAGATTTAAATGATCCGAGTGTTACACACACACACACACTTATATCAATATACATTAATATATGATATCAATATTTTTCATATCAATACATCTGATACTTATTCTATGCACTTTTTGGACACATGTATCCTAATATTCAACACATTATATGTGTTATACAATACCTTATCTGATTGTCTATCTCTTACATTCACCTGGTAATTCATCAATCACATACATATTAGTATATCACTTATATTCAGTTCATAACATATTCAAGTTTTGATGCATGACCCACGGTCACAATCACATCTTCCAGAATATACAATCTTACTTACTTTTCTATTGGTTTAAAGTTCATTATTGTTCTCCTCAAATATATATATATATATATATATATATATATATATATATGGTCAAGTGCTCCTAATAGGTCTCCTTAGATTGTAATCTAAGGAGACGACTTAAAACTCCAACATCCCGATTTATTTTTCATGATCCGACCGCACATTATCATATTCATGTTATAAGATGTACGCATATAAAAAAATCACGTGATTTGAAGTTCATTTACTCATTGATCTAATTGTTCCATTTTGTTCTACTATTTAAAAACCGTTAATGTTTAAACCCAAAAAAATAAAGTAAACAAATTTCAAATCACGTGATTTTTTATATGCATACATCTTATAATATGAATATGATAATGTGCGGTCGGATCGCGAAAAAAAATTGGGATGTTGGAATTTTAAGCCGTCTCCTTAGATTACAATCTAAGGAGACTACTAGGAACACTTTTCCCATATATATATATATATATATATATTATATATATATATATATATATATATATTATATTATATATATATTATTGTTCTCCTCATGTATATATGAAATGTAAAACATGCGGATATCACATAATGCTCATGATAGTATCCAAATATAATCGTATGTTCATACATGATGAAACACATTACAACCACATTCATATACTTGATGTCAAAAAAATAACTGTATTCATATACAGGATGTCATAAACAACCAGATTCATATATCGGATGTCATAAACAACCACATCAATATACTGAAAATCAGAAACAGGCACATTCATATACTAGATGTCATAAACAATTATATTCATATGCCGGATATCATAAATAATTATATTCATATACCGGATGTCATAAACAACCACATTCATATATTGAATATCACAAAATATATCCATACATCACTCACACTTCTGATGATACAACGATCACCTAAACACGTTCCAATAATAGTCATATACCACCTTCGATCACTTCATGTTACACCCAGTCCCTTCCTTCAATAATTTAAGAAAATAATAATAATAATACTCCCCTTCGATCACCTCAGGTTCCACCCGGTCACCTTCTCTG
Organism: Agave tequilana; assembly: GCA_038442645.1. NCBI lineage: Eukaryota > Viridiplantae > Streptophyta > Magnoliopsida > Asparagales > Asparagaceae > Agave > Agave tequilana. The sequence continues at coordinate 38,600 of JAVJIF010010599.1, forward strand.
TAATTTAAACAACAGTAATAATGGTACTCCCCTTCGATCACCTTCGATTCACCTGGTCCCGGTAATTTATTTTCTCTCACATACCCCCATACCTCATAAATGCATCCTATCTCATTTTCATATTTTATTTTCTCTTTTTCTTTCTTCAACATCTCGAATTAAATAAATATAAATTCAATTAGAATTTAAACGCTAATACTTGGTACATATTCAAGTATTTCATGAAATATACATTAATATATTTTCGCATATTTTTTACACTTCGCTACTCAAAACAATTTAAATAAATAATTTCAAAAGAATACTCAATAATATATTGATTACTGATTCTCGTTATTAGTATAATCTAAAATTCATAAATACAAGGAATAAATCAAGATTTAAATGATCCGAGTGTTACACACATACACACACACTTATATCAATATACATTAATATATGATATCAATATTTTTCATATCAATTGATCTGATATAATTTATAAAAATTAAATTCTACTCCAGATTTCTCTAATGAATTACCGAGTTTCATTTCACACAGAAACAATTACTTTAATAATTATAAGAATTTCAGAAAAATCTCATGAACCAAATTTTAATATATTAATCGGGGATTTATTGACTCGAGTGTTACAAAATTCAACTCAAAATCAAACTCACATTTCTAATCTACTACTTACTTTCTTAAAAGAAAATAAGAAACTCTTAAAGTAATTCTAATACAATCATGACTCTAAGATCTAAATTTTAGAAACCCCAAAAAATTCTACACCAAATCAAACTTTGACCTTTTTATTTTAATGAGAATCTGAATTACAATTTCCAACACAAACTAAATGCATGCAGAAATCTTAATCTTGGTGCCAAATGAGGCCTAAGAATAGAGTTTTCAAATTATGGTTTTATTAACTTTTAGGGTTTTAAAATCATGATTTCATAAACTCTGTTTTAGTTGTCAAATGATTTTATTTTTGTGGTACCACCTCAAAACCCATTCCAAGACCAAAACATAATTATCAAACTAGGCCTGATAGGATCACAGTAAAAGAATCTCAAATCTTCTCACCAAAACCTTTTTAACTTTTGGATTCACCACATTCATAATGCGATATAGACTTTAGTACATGCGGAAAGATTCGAGCCCGAATCCTTCCCACTAAAACTAAATCTCATGATATTCAAATAAAAGATCCACTCCATTAAAGTTGCTCTACATTGTTTAAAGTAGTTAAAAATAAAAATCAACTATTTTGAATACTTTTACCCCTTCATCAAGTAAGCACAAAATGAATGGTCGAAAATATCATTTCACTTATATCTGTGACTTTAGACATTTAAATTCTCGATTCGAATATTTAACCATGATCTAAACATTTAAAAAACCCCACACACCAATTTTTATTAGGTTTCAAATATTATATATTGTTAAACTAACCAACTCGCTATGTTGATCGTTCATTTCTTGTCTACTTGATGAATGGACAAAAACTATTCAAAATACATGATTCCACATTCATAATATCCAATATGATTGGAAGAGATGTAATTATGTTATAATTGAGAGTTCAGTTGAGTGGAGGATATAGTGATATAATGCTTATAGTTTTTTGTACATTTTTGCTGCTTAAAATCTTAATTGTTTTTGTAGCATCATCTCAAATCTTTGCATTTTCTATTTCCTTAAATTCCATTATTCACTCCAAATAAAGTATATGGTTAAATTAAGTTTTATAAGAGCAGAATATTCCATTTAACTTAGGGTCATTGATCAGTCACTGATATTACATATTTATCGTCACATTCATATATTTATTATTTAATAAACTTTGCTATTTAATTATCTTTTTGTCTAATTATTTGCAGGGCCTTTACCAAGGGAGAAGGAAGAGAAAACAAGGCCAAAGCCCATCTAAATTCTGATTTAATCCAAAATAATTCAAATCAAGGATCAGAAAAAATCAGGGCAAATTAAAGAAGATAAAATCAGTTAAAAATCAGTTAAATCAGATTTTTTTACAATTCAACTTGGTTAAAGCTGAAGATCAATACTGATATCATCAAATCCATAGCTCAAATCGAGAAACCTGTTGGAGATACTGATGAATCATCAAAACTGGAAGCTGCACTCCCCGGTGTGGCCACCTGGCCATACTTTGGCCGTGGAAACGCAGCCAAAGCCACGTTTCCATGGCCATTCTGTTAAGATAAACGGAGTGTTTGCTCCCCCTATCTTCAGATGCTCTCCCCTTCTACATTTTGCTATAAACACCAGTAAATTCTCAGAACAGAGAAAATGATTCAGCAGAGAGCATAGGTTAGGCTATTTTGTAGTTTGTAACTTAGATTTTTAGTTTTCTTTTATGTAATTTTTATTTTTCGTTATGTAACTGAGAGAAGAGGAAAGTTTCATAGAAGAATGAGAGTGAAGATTGTACTGAGGGTGACACCGGTGTAACTTCTTCTTTTCTTTCATTTTTATTTGATCGAATCAAAGTTACAGTTTTATGTTCTTCTTCTCCTCTTATTCTTCTTCTACCGGTTTTTAATGAAAATTCAAATGAAACCTATAGCTATGGCTTACCATTACAAGTGCTCTTAATGGCTTATGGTGATGGATAACCGTTTCTTTTTATTTTTGCTTGCTTTAGAATTCATAGTTTAAGTCCAGAAATGAGGAAGATCCTATTTGCCATGCTTTGCTCGCCTTCAAGACGAGGTAAGTTTTTACCAAGGATTTAAGGTAAGTCATAAACAATAAGAGATAAGTAAATTTTTTTAGTTTTTTTTCTTCGTTTCTTTTAGTCTTTAGTTTGGATCACTTCCAATCACTACTCTCTTCTATTTATTATTTTTACTTTCTTCGTATAAACTCATTTTTCATTTTCTCCACCTTCTCAATCTACCACTTTCTTCTTAACTTAACAATAGATTCTTTTTCTTTTTCTTTACAAGAACAAGAGAAGAACTTTAAACCATTTTAAGTGAATTAAAAGAGGACTTACAACACGCTTCCATCGCAAGTCCCTCCTTATGGATCACAACCCGCATAGCTACTTGCTATCATGGTAGTATTGAGTACTTTGTACTTTTATTCTTAAGTTTTGAAATTCTATATTTTCTGTGCAGGTTTAAATCTCAATCAAAATTTGGCACCGTTGCCGGGGAGGAATGATAAATAACTCTTTTTTTATTTACTTTATTGGTTAACTTTTTTCTCTGTTCTTGTGTACAGGAGGAGACATCAAGGAAATTTTTGCTTCAGTGGATGATTGCAAGAAATTAAGGAATACCGTGTAGCTTAGGGCTAACGGGTCGTGTCCACAAGGAGAGATGTGATACAAGCTTTTTGGTATTTAAAAAAACAAATTTTAGCGTTTATGTTTTTTTAGATGAAAAAGAAGATGGAAAGTAATGAAATAATTTAAAGAAAACTTGAAGATTTAGAGAAGGTTTTGGAGAAGATGATTTTTAAGAAGCTTGAAGATGTTGTTGTTTGTTTGTATTTAATAAAGAGAGATCTGGGCTCACTATTCTTTACTCAATTTTAGATTTTTCTCTTGAAAGTTTAAGTGCCTCAATGAGATCATAGGAAAAAGTTTTAGCCTTGTAAAAAAAATCGAGTAAAACACATAAGATAGTTTCTTTTAGAAATCGAACTTCTATTTAAATTTTTTTTTGAGTTGAATGTTAAACCATCAAAACAATAAAGCAAGCATGGAATAAAAACAAGTTTTTTTTAAAGATCAACTTCAAGAGTAAGTTTAAAATCCAGTCTCATTCTCATGTACCTTCAAGAACACTCACAATAAGTAAGGCTCAATTTAAGGTATTCAAATGATTCAATTGGGTCTTTTTCATTAAAATCGATCAAGATCAAGAATAGAGAGGAGAGATCAGTGAGCCCAGAAGGAGAAGATTTAGCTACTCATTACTTAGAAAGAAAATATTGAATTGAAATGCAACATACTTGTGAGTTGGAGAAGAAAAGAAGTCTGAGTTTTTATTGATGTTACTTCAACGTCGGATCGCAATCACTCTTTCTCTCTCTTACTTTGTTTCTCGACTGAGCTATAAATTAAAAACCGAGATACAACTTCTCATAAATTATCTAACAACGATCCTTACTCTTAAAAATAAAGCAAGAATTTACTCGTAGTCTTCAACCATTTTCAACACAATTTTTCTAGTATTTATAGGAAAAAATCAGAGGAGAGAGGAGTGAACAGATAGGGAAGCAAACGCTCCCCCTATCTCAACAAACAAGCCGCAGATCCGCGGCTTTGGCCACGGATCCGCGGCCCTGATTTGGCCAGTGGCCACATCAGGGTCAGGATCTGGCCATTATAGTTCTCCTTTATGTTTATCCCAAAAGATATGTCGTTTGATCTTTGTTGATCTTCGGTTAACTAACTGGATCTTATAAAAATTCAGGTTTAACTGATTTTCAATCAGTTTTATCTTCCTTGATTTGTCCTGATTTGTCATGATTTGCCTTGATTCGAATTAATTCTGAATTAAATCAGAATTTAGATGGCTTTGGGATTCTTTTCTCTTCCTTCTCCCTTGTAAAAGCCTACACATTATTAAACAAAAAGATAATTAAAATAATGTTTATTATAACATAGATATGGAAATGTGACTACAATTATGTAATATCAATTACCGATCAGTGAACATATAAGTGACTCTGAACTCTACTCAAGAAAGCTCAACAGCTCTTAGATTTATCGCATTCCCGCGACAATTTGAGTGAACTACTAACTTGTATTTTTTGTAGGTTGGTTGAGTTGCAAAGTTTAAGTTTTTGTAGCTATTTATTTTCTTATTTAACTCAATGTACATACTTTTCTATTCTCAACAGTAAATTATTGCTTGTAAATACTAAAAAATGTTTAGATTTGCATTTAGACGTGTGTCTACTTCGTTACATTTTCTATTTATTTTTGAAGAGTATTGGAGCCAAGGTATGTGTGCATAGCATTTAGTATAAGGTTCATTCTTATATGAAATATTACTTGAGTTTTACTTGTTTGTTATATACTGTCTACGGCATTAAACTGAATTAAGGGCTTGTCCTATAAATAAGATAAGGTGAGGAAGTCATTACCCTCCCTTATCCCACAAAAAATCTCCTCACTCACTGACCCAAGCTTAACTGAATACTGAGTAGACATTGGCCTTAAGGCCATCTCAGACTCAATAGGAGACTGGCCTAAGGAGAAAGTTGATTAGAATTTGACTCTTGCTAAATCGGTGTCAAAGGTTGGAGATTGAGAGGCGAAATCTCGTAGAACAGTGGTTTGGCATAATTAGGTTTATTACTTAGGCATGGATATCTCCCACTGGTTTTGCCTCTACCTGATCGAGTAACTTATGGTCAAATTCTACAAGATACCCCCGTGGACAATCTAATCAGTTAGGAGTTGTCTAGAACTAAGGTTTACCCTAACTTAGGTTAGATTTTTCTTTGTTTGTTTGTTTGTTTTTGTTTTAATTTTTTTTGACATCTTTGTAATTGGAATACAACTATAATTATTCAAATGCATATAGTGATCCATACTTCACACCGATCTCGTTTAACTTGGATACGCCTATTCGAATCAAGATTGAAACAATCACCACCACTCTTCACAGAGTCAGTGGGGATACAACTCTCCTGAGTCATATTGTCAACCATTATTCCAACATACAGCTTTAAATTTTTCTAGTCATGATCAACCCATAGAAGAAAAATCTGACGTAATTAAGAGTATAGAAGGTATGATTGAGTCCCAAGAATAAAAGCTAAAAATAATAGACTCACAATTCTCACAAAACTTTCAAATTCAAGATCCTTACTCCATTTTTCAAGTCCCACAACAAGAAGAAGAACCTATGCACTTAGAATGGAGTACGGAAAACCTTATTCAATTCAAAAATGATTTTTTTTTCAATCTGTCACTAGATTAGAAACACAAATGAGTCATTTGATCAACATAGTGAAAGATAGGAATGAGGAAACTCTACCTAACACATTTTCAACCATTCCTGATTGCCTTAACCATATTGATGAGAACGAAGAATCATGGTGCCTTGAAGACTTTAACTAAGAGTCAATTTCATCACACAAACTGTAAATCACCTAGAGGGGGGTGAATAGGTGATATGCTAATCTAGTGAACTAAATGCGCTAAATGCGGAAGCTTAAAAACTATTTGCAACACACTTAGTACAACACACAAGTGTAGCTGAATTCCCCGTGAAGGGCTCTGGACTAACTCCTCTTGATTCCCCTAGATATGGGTTGAGGTGCTATATGAAGCTCTTGTGGTTAAGTACAAGTAAGGCACACACAAACAACCAAGCATATAAGATGAATAGGCAATATGAATATATGCAAGGCAACACAAGCAATATGAATGATATGAATGAAGAATGATGCTTTGCACAAAAAAAGAGAGGGTTAGAGAGACAATGGATCAAACGCAAACACAAAGATATGTTCCGAGGTTCGAGCCCCTAGCTCTACGTCCCCGCCTTCACCGAGAAGGATTTTTAATCCACTATCTTGTCCACCGAGGACTCCCACCGAGGGAACCTTCACCGAGAAGGATTTTTACAACAAGGGAGTACCGAACTCCTCTCTCAAACACCGCCTCACAACCGAGGGGTAGGCCCGTAGCCAAACAACAACCAACACCTCTACCGAAGAGGGTTACAAACCAAACTCCACCTCTCACTAGAGGGAGCAAACACAAGCCTCAATCTCTACCAAAGAGGGAGCAAACAATACCACTCCGATCAACCTCTACCAAAGAGGGATACACAAACACAAGGAGGGTTTACAACTTGGTGGTATCTTTCAACCACAAACAATGTCTCTTTCTTTTCTCTTTTCCACAAAACAAGATCCTAATAGAATAGGATAGGTGATAGCTCAAGTGTGGAAAACAAAGTGTTTTGATCAAAGAAATACTCTTGGGAAAATACCAAATAGATATAGAAATGAAGAACAATAAACCAATTCCCAAAAACCTAATTTCTTTGAAAATAACAAAACACTTTTAAAAACAAAGATGAATCTTTTTGGCACTTAAACTCTTTTGAAAACTTCTTTTTAAAACCAGAGAGTAGGGAAAAATTAGCTCAGAAAATCTTGGTAAAAACCCTCAAGAAATTGGGTATATATAGGCCAAAACAGAAACTAGCCGTTAGGCTGATCTGGCAGCCTGACAGGCCAAGCGGTCGGCCGGCCGGCCGACCGCCAACGGTCAGAAATGTGACCGTTGGGGCAACCCGGTCGACCGCACGGTCGACCGCCCAGATACAGAGAGTAAGGCTCTCTGATCCGGTCGGCCGCCCGGCCGACCGGCCCACTGTGCCAGCAGACGTGCACAAGTCTGTGCACGCCGGTCGACCGCCCGGTCGACCGGCTTGGTCTATCAGCACAGTTTTGGGTCAGAAACACTTGTTAAAAATATTTCTAAAAATCTTTTAAGTCTTGTAAAAATCCCTAAAAATAGTTTTAACAGTTTGCATTGATATATAAACATGTGATAAAATTTTAGCTCAAATATCAAGCATATGAAACCATTTTTGTGTTTTGACATTTTTACCAAAAGCCAAAACTTGTATTTTATCAAACTTGTATTTTCAATAGGAAATCTGATTTTTCCTAAAACTCATGAATAGGCATATCAAAATAAGTTTGTTTAAGATATGAAGCATGTATGTATATTGAACACATCTAATATACATAAAAACCAACTAAACTTGTTTTGATCAATCTATTCATGAAAACCAATTCCAAAACATGAAACGTGTGTGTATTGTGCACTTGAGCATATCAACTATTCTTATCTTTACAAATGGATCTAAACACACTAAACTAAAACTAGGATACCTAAGTCTTCTTGATGATCTTCCATCTTCAAGTCGGCTTGGTCCCAAACAGTGATCCACCGAGTGCAAAGGTATGATCTTGATGCTCGGGCACGGGAATCACCAAGTGAAGGCTTCCAAACTCCTCTTTTTGAAGCAATCACCAACTAATATCTTGTTTAATGATCTGGGACTAAAAACACAAGATTATTAGTAAACATAACTACATGAGTTAATCATCATCAAAACTAGAGAGGAAGGCCTCCGGGCCAACAATCTCCCCCTTTTTGATGATGACAAAACTCATGGAGTTATATATGCATGGATTAAAGTTAAGCTTCAAAGAAGCTCCCCCTTAACTCATGCATAAACAAATAAACATAATTAATATGCAATGAAGGCACTTAAAACATAAATGCATGTATATGCATAAACAATAAAAGGCTCTAGATACCAATGAAATGTTCAAAAACAAAACATGCTCTAGATACCAATTAAAATTAAACTAAATTAAACTTAATATATGCAAAATATAAATATGCATATATAAAACATAATCAAACTCAAAATCTTTCTCCCCCTTTTTGTCAATCATCAACAAAGGGGTAAAAATCAAACAAACAAAATCTTCTCCCCTTTTTAATACAAAGAAACAATCATCAATAAGGGGTAAAAGCAAAACCAAATCAATAAATTTTTTCCCCCTTTTTGTCCGAAACAATGAATCAACAAAAAGGGTTAATAAAGACAATGTTCTCCCCCTTTGTCTAAAACAAAAACAAGACCAAATAGGGGTGACAATCAATTAAGGTATCAATTGAAAATATGTTAAAGTAGCATTTTGATACCAATTGAAAGTAAACATAGATCGATAAAATAAATGGTATATGCGATATACATTCATGAAGAGGAAGATGTGAAGCTTCCCTACATAGATACATTACATGAAGGAGGGATGACAAGCCCTAATTCACATAACGTACACTATGTAATGCATAAGAGGAGATGTGAAGCTCCCCCTACCACATAAAGAAGAGATTGTCAAGCTCTTCAATACAAGATACACTCATCATGAATCTATATGTAGAAGAGATGTTAAGCTCTCATTGCATATAGGCAATATAAATCAAAACTTTTGAATTTTTCTTTATACAAATTTTGATATACCAATTTTTAAAACTTTCAAGTAAACATCAAATAAACATCTTGATATCAAAAGAGAGTATTTTTCTTTTTAAGTATATGATATCAATTTAAAATTTTATTTTCTATCATAAAGCAAGGGAGTGGAAATACAAATACCAATTGTAAACATGAAAATCGAATTTTCTTCCCCTTTATGAAATACCAACAAAAAACAATGCGTAGGCTTGAAATGAGATACCAATTGAAAAGCAATTGAAAACTAATCAATTGAAACAAAATTGAAGCTCAAGCTTAGCATAAACACAAACATATATATGTATGAAAAAGATACTACTATTGAAATTGATATTCTTTGAAGTGAAAGCATACATACATACAAACATATATGAGTATACAAGAAAGGTCAAGATTGATACCAATTGAAAGAATTCAATGATATCAATTGAAACAACAATAAGATCAAGTGTATACATCATATAACTACCACCCAACCATGTTCAAGTTTAAAATGATTTTCAATATAAAGCATACATGAGGCATGGTCTCCCAACCAACCGCCCATGGATGGTAGGGGTTTTCAAAAAATAGATTTGAAAAATAAGCTTTGTTTGAAAATCTCTACCATATGAAGAATACCGTTACTAGTTATATGAAAAATTTGTAAACTAGTACGAAATCCTTCAAGTAAGGAATAAAACAAAATTATTTTTCATGAAACATGAAATCCACATGGCACTAAAACACTCAAAATCCATTAAGCTCAAACATACTCATGAAAACACAATCATGAGAAACATTGTAAAAGGGTGAGTGAGCAAGTGTTATGTAAACATATAATCATGAAAATTGGCAATTAAGCTCAATATTCCTTAAAACACGAAAACATGAAAATCATCAAAACTATTTAATCTTCAAGGTATATGTATGTCCTATACAAAATAAAGTATACATACATATCCAAACACAACGAGTCCACAAAGATATATGCATGAAGGCACGTGGCTCAAAAGGATGTATATGTATAAACAATAATTTGGATAAAATGGACATATACATGAAGTTAAACATATAAACATAAAACAAATTCAAGAATGGGAATACAAGTTTAAAATGCATGGATCATCAAAACTAGACTAGACTAGCACATCTAATGGGAACAAATAAGCATTCAAACTCAAACATATATAGATTTATTTGTGGCCCCACTATATGCACAAGTATAAATCCTAGTCTTAATGAAAACTAACATTTAAACATATATTCAACATTTAAAGCATAAAAATAAGATAAAAATCAACATGATAAACAAAACATGATTATTATGTAAATCCACATGTTATTAGAGCTATGATAAACATGATAGCTAAACAAACGGTGAGAACACAAAAATATTGGTCCATATTAAACATGGGTGTCTCAAAAGGCTATACATGCAAGTCAAGGATCTAATAATCATGTCATTTTCATAATGATTATATAAACAACAAAACATGCTACAAATAATGAACATGAAAAGCATGCATAAATAAATAAGGAGTAAGAGACCGTTACCAAAACCTAGAAGGCAACTTTCCTTGTCTCCAAAACATGGTGGTCCTCTCCACCAAACATCCCTTGAAAGTGATACATCCAAATAGTAATCTTTAGGCTCGGAACGCATCCACTCCAAGGTGCCGCTACTCTCACGTCATGTGAGAGCCCACACCTACATGAAAAACACTAGGGTGGTCTTTGGTACTCATATCTTATTGGGTCCATGGGGGTTAGTACCATTCCTAACCCAAACAAACTTATTTGCTAAATTTATATCATGTATTCTATCAAAGCAAAATTTAGCAGGTGGCCCTTACGTCCACAATGTGTACAAGTGTACACATGAGCATACATCGTGTTATGGTGTCCGTGAGAAGCATGTGTATGCCGTGGAGGGTGTGCATGAAAAGATGGAACTTATTTCTTTCGAAACAAAGATTCCAATCGTGTATGCCCAACAACACATTGGCTCAAAGTGGAGCCCAAACAATCAACACTCTTCTTAAGCATAGATATATCTTTTTCAATTAAAGAAGAGTGGCACATGCAATAGGTGATCTAGATGGAACTACCCTAGTATGGCAAACATGAGAATCAATCTTATTTTGCAAGAACTCATTTTTCTTTAAACAAACATTTAAATCATTTGAAATAGAAATTATTTTATTTTTCAAAGAATTATTTTCTTTTAAAACAAAATTAATTTTTGAAGACAAGTTTTCATTTTTCTTCAAAATTGTTTCACAATCATTTTTATTTTTCAAAAATTTATTTTCTTTAAGTGCAAGTTCTAATTGAGATCTCAATGAATCCCTTTCATTATAGATCTCAACCTTCTCTTGCAAAACATTGTTAAGTCTAGAATGTAAACTTTTATTTTCTTTTTCAAGGCCTAAACTTTTCTTTTTCAAAATCTTATATTTTTCAATCAATTTTTCACAAACAATAGAAAGTTCTTCATTTAAAGCATGGGCATCAATATGATCATCACATGAAGAACTAGAATCAAAACTATCTAGTTGAGTATCCGAATGTACCTCAAGGGAGTCATTCCCTTGGATCATATAGCATTGTGAATCAGATTCTCCACTAGTCTCCTCCTCTTGTTGAATTGGCACTTGAAGCTTGGAGGTGGTGGTTGTCAACATATTCCACACTGCAAATGCGGAATCAAAGTTAGAAGCAAGCATAAGATATTCTTTAGGTAGCGTGCTTCTAATAGCCTCAAGGGCGCATTGGCCCCTATATGCTTGCTATCACTAAGGTAGTATTCCTTGGTAATGGCAAGGTGAACCTTATATCTTAGGGTTTGCAAATAGATGGACATCCTAGTTTTTCAAACAAGAATGTTAGAAGGGTCAAACATAGGTGGGGTCATGAAGTCCATGGGTCCAAACTAAATGTGTGCAAACAAGCAAATGCAAATGCAGATTAGCAAACAAAGGATCTCACTCCTAGGATGTTAAGCCTAAGTATCAGGAGCGTAGGCTCTGATACCAATTGTAAATCACCGGGGGGTGAATAGGTGATATGCTAATCTAGTGAACTAAATGCGCTAAATGCGGAAGCTTAAAAACTATTTGCAACACACTTAGTACAACACACAAGTGTAGCCGAATTTCCCGTGAAGGGCTCTGGACTAACTCCTCTTGATTCCCCTAGATATGGGTTGAGGTGCTATATGAAGCTCTTGTGGTTAAGTACAAGTGAGGCACACACAAAAACCCAAGCATATAAGATGAATTGGGAATATGAATATATGTAAGGCAACACAAGCAATATGAATGATATGAATGAAGAATGATGCTTTGCACAAAAAAAGAGAGAGGGTTAGAGAGACAATGGATCAAACGCAAACACAAAAATATGTTCCGAGGTTCGAGCCCCTAGCTCTACGTCCCCGCCTTCACCGAGAGGATTTCTAATCCACTATCTTGTCCACCGAGGACTCCCACCGAGGGAACCTTCACCGAGAAGGATTTTTACAACAAGGGAGTACCGAACTCCTCTCTCAAACACCGCCTCACAACCGAGGGGTAGGCCCGTAGCCAAACAACAACCAACACCTCTACCGAAGAGGGTTACAAACCAAACTCCACCTCTCACTAGAGGGAGCAAACACAAGCCTCAATCTCTACCAAGAGGGAGCAAACAATACCACTCTGATCAACCTCTACCAAAGAGGGATACACAAACACAAGGAGGGTTTACAACTTGGTGGTATCTTTCAACCACAAACAATCTCTCTTTCTTTTCTCTTTTCCACAAAACAAGATCCTAATAGAATAGGATAGGTGATAGCTCAAGTGTGGAAAACAAAGTGTTTTGATCAAAGAAATACTCTTAGGAAAATACCAAATAGATATAGAAATGAAGAACAATAAACCAATTCCCAAAAACCTAATTTCTTTGAAAATAACAAAACACTTTTAAAAACAAAGATGAATCTTTTTGGCACTTAAACTCTTTTGAAAACTTCTTTTTAAAACCAGAGAGTAGAGAAAAATTAGCTCAGAAAATCTTGGTAAAAACCCCCAAGAAATGGGGTATATATAGGCCAAAACAGAAACTAGCCGTTAGGCTGATCGGCAGCCTGACAGGCCTAGCGGTCGGCCGCCGGCCGACCGCCAACGGTCAGAAATGTGACCGTTGGGGCAACCCGGTCGACTGTACGGCCGACCGCCCAGATACAAAGAGCAGACTCTCTGATCCGGTCGGCTGCTCGGCCGACCGCCCAGATACAGAGAGCAAGGCTCTCTGATCCGGTCGGCCGTCCGGCCGACCGGCCCACTGTGCCAGCAGACGTGCACAAGTCTGTGCACGTCGGTCGACCGCCCGGTCGACCGGCTTGGTCTGTCAGCACAGTTCTGGGTCAGAAACACTTGTTAAAAATATTTCTAAAAATCTTTTAAGTCTTGTAAAAATCCCCAAAATAGTTTTAACAGTTTGCATTGATATATAAACATGTGATAAAATTTTAGCTCAAATATCAAGCATATGAAACCATTTTTGTGTTTTAACATTTTTACCAAAAACCAAAACTTGTATTTTATCAAACTTGTATTTTTCAATAGGAAATCTGATTTTCCTAAAACTCATGAATAAGCATATCAAAATAAGTTTGTTTAAGATATGAAGCATGTATGTATATTGAACATATCTAATATACATAAAAACCAAGTAAACTTGTTTTGATCAATCTATTCATGAAAACCAATTCCAAAACATGAAACGTGTGTGTATTGTGCACTTGAGCATATCAACTATTCTTATCTTTACAAATGGACTAAACACACTAAACTAAAACTAGGATACCAAAGTCTTCTTGATGATCTTCCATCTTCAAGTCGACTTGGTCCCAAACGGTGATCCACCGAGTGCAAAGGTATGATCTTGATGCTCGGGCACGGGAATCACCAAGTGAAGGCTTTCAAACTCCTCTTTTTGAAGCAATCACCAACTAATATCTTGTTTAATGATCTGAGACTAAAAATACAAGATTATTAGTAAACATAACTACATGAGTTAATCATCATCAAAACTAGAGAGGAAGGCCTCCGGGCCAACACAAACTTGAACTTGACCAATTCTAAACTTTAGAAATTGGCAAGTTTTCCATTCAATGTGATTGAACTTGAATGTGAATATGACCCCGATCTCTAACTTTGTGATTCAGTTCCCATTTTTGAATCTATGTTGACTCCGTATCCTTATCCATTTGAACCAATTTTCTGAGCCAACATTTATCACATACCTATAAATTTAGAAATTGAATCACCAATTTTGGATAGTCATACTCCATTGAAGGGAAAAGAATTTGAATTTTATTTTTTTTGATTTGGACTCAACTCTTGAATCAAAACTGACTTCGGAACCCAAAGTTGATTTTTTCGTGTTAGTAATGGTTCCCAAACTTTCACTTTTGAGTCCAAGTCAACCATTCCACCAAGTTACATAATTTTGTTGGACATAGGTAGTGATCAAAATGACTCAGTGATGATTTTTCAAGACTGGTCATGTAAAGAGAATAATTTTCATGATAAGTCTTTCATGATCCTATTCGTATTGGGGATTATAAATATGTAAATAGAAAAGAGATCAATAAAGGTGGGTTCTGTAAACCACCACATTATCTTGATTGGGTAGCAACACTTGACCCAATCCGACCACCACTGGAACCACTACATTGAGGTAATATTTTCTTTCCTTTCTTCTTTTTCATGCATTTATGCATTCATTCATACATTGAATATAATGCATGAGATAGGTGTGGGGGAGGGTTCTAACGTAAGATAGGTTTTCTTTTTATTTTTTAAAAATTAACATTTTTTTACTTTTAAAAACTTTTTGAAAAGAGAAACAATATTTTGACCTATTTTTTTTGTAAGAAATTAAGTTAATTTTAAGGAAAAGGAGAATTATAATTAAGATTTTTTATACTTGGTTAAAATACGATTATTTATTTGATTTTTAGGGTTAGAAAGAAAATTTAGAAAAGTAATTTAGTCTTGATTTTTACCTTGATGAAATATGCATACTTTATATACTTACACACTTAGGGTTCAAAACAAAGATTCTTATGCCTTATAAAAAAAGAGAAAAAATATATAAAAAATCTTCTGATTAAGCTGGGTACTTGTGCCTCATAAAACATAAGTATTCACACCTAAAAGTGGTCCATGTAATAAATAAAATCCTTAATTTTGTGCCCTTGTTTGCTCGAGTCCTTAAGTCCTTAGGGTGTTTTCTCACCCGGTGCCCTAAGACCGTTTGATTTTGGTGCCACGGCTAAAGGCTTGTTACATGAGCAGATTAGAAAGCCTAATGGAACTAACCAATAATACCCCCAAAAATATAAAAAATTAATAAATAATAAGACATAAGAGTTAGAGTTAAAAAACTAGTCAAAATTTCACGATCACGAAGGTGTATATGACTTAGGATAAAGTAATATACTAGATGAGAAACACACTTTAACTCTTTATCGTGATTAATACAAGTTTTTGAATAGAGGCTAGTTTAGGAATAAAAATTTGATTTTTCTATGACTTATAGATTACTTGAATTCTTACAATAATACTTCAAATATTTTCTCTCTTTTTCAAAATATTTTCGAAAAAACTAACACTTTGTTTCTCTTTCCTTATGAATTTTGTGCGTGTAATTCACTAAAAATTCTCACGAGACAGAACTCGTCCTCTAGGGGTAACCTAGAGGTTTAACGGCTTGTTGCACATGCTACGTGCAACCCTAATTCCTACAAAAGTGAGTTAGACTATGTCAGCTCTGTTTTATTTTGTATTTATTTTTCTCGAACGAGCAAAAGATAGATGTGGGGGCGTAATCGGTCATAGGTATTGCATATTTATTATTTAATAAACTTTACTATTTAATTATCTTTTTGTCTAATTATTTGCAGGGCCTTTACCAAGGGAGAAGGAAGAGAAAATAAGCCTAAAGCCCATATAAATTCTGATTTAATTCAAATAATTCAAATCAAGGATCATGGCAAATCAAGGCAAATTAAAGAAGATAAAACCAATTGAAAATCAGTTAAATCAGATCTTTTACAAATCAAGCTTGTTAAAGCTGAAAATCAACACTGATATCATCAAATCATAGCTCAAATCATTAGAGATACTGACGAATCATCAAACTAGAAGCTGCACCCCTCGGGTGTGGCCGTGGAAACGTAGCCAAAGCCACGTTTTTGCGGCCATTCTCTTGAGATACGGGGAGCGTTTGCTCCCCCTATCTTCAGACGTTCTCCCCTTCTGCATTTTCCTATAAATACTTGTAATTTCTCAGAATAGTGAAAATGATTCAGCAGAGAGCATAAGCTAAGCTATTCTGTAGTTTGTAACTTAGGTTTTTAGTTTTCTTTTATATATTTTTCATTTTTCTTTATGTAACTGAGAGAAGAAAAGTTTTATAGAGGAATGAGAGTGAAGCTTGTACTAAGGGTGACACCGGTGTAAGTTCTTCTTTTCTTTCATTTTTATTTGAATCGAATCAATGTTACAGTTTTATGTTCTTCTTCTTCTTCTCTTATTCTTCTTCTACTGGTTTTTAATGATAATTCAAATGAAACCTATAGCTATGCCTTGCCATTGCAAGTGCTTTTAATGGCTTATGGTGATAGATAGCCATTTTTATTTATTTTCTGCTTGCTTTAGAATTCATAGTTTAAGTATGGGAATGGGGACGATCCTATTTGCTATACTTTTCTCGCCTTGAAGACGAGGTAAGTTTTTACCAAGGATTCAAGGTAAGTCATAAATCAAAAGAGATAAGCAAATTTTTTTAGTTTTTTTTTCTTCTTTTCTTTTCTTCTTTAGTTTAGATCACCACCAATCACCACTCTCTTCTATTTACTATTTTCACTTTCTTCGTATAAACTCATTTTTCATTTTCTCCACCTTTTCAATCTATCATTTTTTTCTTAACTTAACAATAGATTTTTTTTTTCCTTTTCTTTACAAGAACAAGAGAAAAACTTTTAACCATTTGAAATGAATTAAAAGAGGACTTACAACACGCTTCCGTCGCAAGTCCCTCCTTGTGGATCACTACCCGCATAGCCACTTGCTATCGCGGTAATATTAAGTACCTTACATTTTTAGTCTTAAGTTCTGAAATCTTGTATTTTCTGTGCAGGTTTAAACCTCAATCAGTCATACACTTACCTTAGTGATACACTTCCCTTTTTCCAATTGCTATAATTCGAGGTTAGGCTAGTGGAGACTACTGAGACTCAAATTTCTTCTTCCTTCTCGTTTTTCCTCTTTCCTGTAGACACATAATAGGTGAACCTGAACTCCAATTCCGTACGGCTCTTTGTTTCTCATCTCTCTCATCACTTCTTCCTTCTCCTCGCTTCTTAGATTTTATTCATTCTTTTTCTCAAAGTATTTAGAAAATTGCTCTTTAAAGTGTTTTGCATTATAAACATGCCAAAAAAATAATAGAAGATAGAAGCAGATTGACAGAACATACTAACTAGTTTACAATTCCATTTTGAAATCTATCCTCTCAAGAGCATGCTAAATTTTAATCAAAGATATTCATATGCAGCCATTAATTGACTTTAGAAATGAAAAATACTTGCTCACTTGAGACCCACTCAAATGGCTACTTAAGAAAAACAATGGACCTTTGCAGATGCCATCATTAATGTGTATGTGAACTCCCCTATTTGTCATGCGAGCAGGGTCCAATTGATCGAGTAAAATATTTCTTATTGTTCTTATTTATTTGCATGTCATGCAATCTGTTTGAATGTCTGGTCATGAAATAAAGTGGCGAAGCTCATAAAGAATTCAGTTATGATGCTATGTTTGGGGAACCTACTGTGTTTCTCGCATGTCTATGGAGAGTGCTATTTTCCAAATTTAGTTCTCTCTATATTTTCTTCTCAAAATAACTGTATGCACATTATTATAGTTAGACATGACAGACATAGATTAACAGTTGCGGAATCATATTTGAATAGATGGATCTAAAGTTACATCAAATAATTATCATAATCAGTCGAAGGGAGTTTTCTCCCGTGACTCAGATAAAAACTTTGTCCGTCCATCCGTCTTCATTCCTTTCTCTCTTTTTCCTCTCTCAGCTCCCCTCCTTCTTCCTCCTTTTCCTGGCTGATCGGTCGATTTTTCACCGATAGCGACGAGATACTAATTTAGATTAACGATATTTCTAGATTCATATTAAATTAATATACCAATTTAAGTAATAGAAAACTCATAAAATTACAAGCTCAAATTCAATCGGGAAATTTAAGCGCTTTGAAGAACTAATATGAAAATATCAAGATTCGTAGACCTAATTTAATTAAAACGAAGGAATATTTTCTCTTGTGACTTATATAAAATTTCGTCCGTCCGTCCGTCCTGCTTCATCTATGAGAGAGAGCACCTCTTTCTTTTTTTTCCTTTCCTCCTTCCTCTTACTCCTCCTGACCGATAAAACTATTTCGTACAGACAGCGGCGGTGTATTAATTTAAAATAATTGTATTTTGAGGGACTAATCGTAACAAAGGCGATCAGTTTACTTCGAAATCGGGGAAATTTCCCCGCGGGGGTAATTTGTTTCTTTGTAAAACCGAGGGGGATTCTGGAATTTGCCAAACGAATGGGAAAAAATATGTCCCAACAAAAAGCCCTCGCCTCGCGTTCCCCAACTGAACTCTGACCCCAAAGCCCCGAAATTTCTCGGCTAAAATAATTGTCCCCTGCATCATCCACTCTCCTCTCACCACCTCGAAGAAGGAACAAAATCACCAGTAAAATCGAAGAAGCCTCATCATCGAACCACTCTCGGACAAAGTAAGTTCCCCCTTCCTAGACTTCGCTTCTGTAGGTTTCTTCGGATTTTTTTTGGTTAATTTGTTCAATCATGAATTTTTCATCCCTCCATTAAGAAAAAGAAAAAGAAGGAAGCAATCCTGATTATTTGGGCACCAGCAAGATAACCCATGAAGAGAACTCCTGCAAGATGACTGCTTATGCTCTTTGATTGCCAATCTCATGATTTTGTTTCCTCTTAAAGAAATTATGGGCAAGTGAACACAAATTGGGAGTTGCTGAATTTGAAACCGTCGACGCAATTTTTGGGGCCAGTTGTTGGATTAAGGGAGTTGCTAAACTGCATTGGGTTGAAGTTCTAGACCTGTTGAGATTTCTTATCTCGAAATTTAGTCAATTTGGGCAGTGTCGTAGGTTCTTAAATGTTATGTATTTTGGTAAATGTTTTGAATACTTGCTAGTCCTGAAAAATTGACAAATGTTTTGGTAAGACCTATTAATGACCTTTATTTTTACACTTGGATATTGTAAAATGTTAATTATCCTATCCATAATTCTAAATTCAACGAAACCAACCCCTAATCCTAGACCAGACCAGTTAACAAAAAAAGAAGATGAGAGTATTCTCATCAAAACAGGTCAGAAAAGACATTATGTGATGTCATTGATACCTCTGTATGATGAAGGAAGGAATGCAATTCAATCAGATAAGATTAGAGGTGTATATTGATCATTTACTAAGTAGAAGGAGATTTTCTGATTCTAGTGATTACTTATGAGTTTTTGAAACTCTTTTGTCACCCTCTGTATTATCAGCTGCACTTAGGATATTTTTGAAATACTCTCAAATTACAATTAGAGAACATAAACTATCCATCTAGTACACTTATGTGATCCTTTTGTCTTTAAACAACATTTGATTTTATTTTATTCTTGACCTTAATTGCTTAATGGGTTAATTGGATGAAATCTACCTCATGTTTTAGCGCTGATCACCCTCGACTCTATGTTTTAGCGCTGATCACCCTCGAGGTTGCAAGGACTGTAATATTCCATTTTCTCAGCTTCTCTATTTCATCATTTTTTTTTTTTTTTTTTTATTTTCCTTGTTCCCCTTTCTCTCTTCCATTGATCTTTTGAGTTTTCAAACTAGTGAGTAATCAGATAACTATTACTTGCCATTTAACTGATTGCAACACAAGAAAAGAGGTGAGTGAGAGGTGATTACTTAATTTTTTGATTAGTTGTTGATATAGTTTGGTATTTAGTTATTATATTGAAAATTTAATGTTGTTATCAGCTATGGTTGTTTATTACTCAATAGGCTGTATGACCCCATTATGTAGCGTATAATCTGATTATGTGTCATATGCTGTCCGATTGCATGCGTAATGCATTTGTGTTTTGCAACACTGCTGGGCACTGAGTCCAGAATGGGAATTGCTGACTTTGAAAGCTGTCACCACACTTAGGCTTGTTCTGGATTAGGAAAGTTGCTAACTTGCATTAGGTTGAGGTTCTAAGAGCTCTTCATGATCTCTTATCTCATATCTTTCTTGAAAGTTGAGGATTTTAGTAATTTGGGTTAATCTCATAGCCTTTTTAAACATTATCGAGTTTGCTAAATGTTTCGAATACTCACTAATTGTGAAAAGTTGGTTAGTGTTTGAGTGAGTTGCCTCTTTGTGTGCTTTATTTGCACAGTTGTTGGTTGTGAAAATTGGTATGTGTTTCAAATACAACTATATGGTGTAAAGAGAACATAACCATGCATTGTTTTTTAATTGGTAGCTTATCAGTTGGAAATAAGATATTAGTGGTTTGTCAGTTCAATACATTATATGACATTCACTTTTTTATATAATCTTATGTTTACATGCACTGAGAATTCTAATATAAAATGCTTGTTTCCCCTTTTTTGTAATTCCGGTGCGGTGATTGTTTTTCTGTTGCAGTTTGAACATAGAATACGGTTTGGGGATCTATGTGTGCTTTTCTTTAGGCAATTTTACCTGCTGCTGATCTCTGTAATTGTCATTGGATTAAATTTTACCAGGCCTTTTCTGTGGCTATTAAATTACGGAGGGCCCATGGAAAAATTTCAAGGACAACCATTACCTCCTGGTGTCAATCCAGTACTGAATACATCTTCAGGTTCTGCACAAATATATCCACCTCTATCATATATCTCGCATCCATTGAACACTCAACATGCTGGGCAACCTTATGTGGGACAACCTCATCATTCTGGAAATGGTTTCCCGATCAATCCACCTAATGCATCTTTACCTTCTGCACCAAGCTTCTATCCTCATTTTCAACCATCTAGTCAATTTTTTTCTTCTCCCGGTACATTTGCTTCACATTTTCCTCAGAATGTAAATGGACAGCAGTCAGGTGTGCCCCAACATATTCAGCCAGGCAATGCATGCCAACCTGTTATTAGTCAGCAGACACCTGGTGTGTTGAATTCCTTTAATTCTTTAAATGGTATTAGACATCCTCCTTTTGAGAACGATGGATTCACATTCACATGGAGGCACCCTAGAGTTGCATAACCTCTTGTGTTTCTGTGACAGATCAGGCTCATACGCACTTAACTGAGTCAACCAAACGGATCACTGATATAGATATTGCTAATCAAACAGAAAAACAAAATTCTTCTGAGCTTTCGAAGGCATCTCATGACGAGACGGTCAGTTCAACCCAGTTGAGCGGAGAGACCATGGATCAGAATTCAAGTGAACTAACTGTCAAGCAGGAAGGGAATTTAAGTGGTAATTTAGACCTTTACATTATGTTATGAGATCAAAACAAATCTGGATTTCATTCCATAATCAGTATTTCTTTTTGTTGCAGATGATAACTACTTGAGGTTGCATGGCAAAGATGCCGTTGTGATTGAATCTTCTGTCCAAGAGGCTGTGCTACGCCAGCAAGTAAATTATTCCAACATTATTAGATAACTTGTTACCTTACGCGTGCTTATTCCTTATTAATATTAAATTATCTTTCTGTGGCAATCAGGAAATTGCCACACAGCAAATCATACAAAATCAAAGGTAGGTTCTTTATTCTTTGCCTTTCACACCTTTTAACATATGTTCTAATCAACAAAATCCCAGTTAATTCCTGGTGTCTTAATAATGTTCATTTTCTTACCAGACAAGCAAAAGGCACCACTGGTCAGGTAGAGGATAGTAAAGACATTCTCGTTGGGCGTTATGACCCCAATGCATTAAAGGTGAATGGTTTGCATGATATTTCTTCTTTTCTCCTATTCCTTTCTAATATTCGAATCGTCATTTCTGGTTTGTTTCTTATGTTAGTGGAAACATGAACATCATCATTTTTGTGTACGTCCTACTTGTATTAGGAGCATCTCCTTAAGATGACCACTGATCATCGTTCTGAAATGGCCAGCAAGCGTGGGAAGTTGATTCAGCATGATCATGGTTGGTTCCTTTTTTACTGCGTCATGTTTTTTTTTATATTTATTATATACTTTTTAAACTTATTAAACTCTATTTGTCCAACATAAAGTTATTCAGTCGTATTGGGCCCTAAACTAAATGATTCATTTCATCATAATAAACAAATAATATGCATGGGTTCATTTCATTCCTGAAGACATTCCACAAGTGTGAGCTCTAGAAAATAGACTCTACGGATGCCAAAAAGGCCATTTGGGATAATTTGACTTTTAAGGATTGTCACATGTTTCTTATTACAATCCAACTTATGTATGAGCATATAAGTTAATCCCATGTTTTTTTGAATTTTCTTATGACAACTTTACTCTTGTTAGAAGCCCTGAGGATTAAAAGGAAAATTAAAAGGGTAGCACAAGAGGTGAGTTGGGGTGCTTCGGGGAAGAAAGATGTACTGCGATGATCATCTTCACAATATGAAAGACATACGAGAAGCAACTCCAAGAGGGAATTTTTTTTTATATATATATTAGAGACATTCTGCTTATGTAGTTTCAATAGGGGTTTAGCTATTGGCGTCAATCTCATTACCCATGCCCATGGTAAAAATTGGAAAAGGTTCTCACTTAGGTGAGGTGGTCCAGGGGCCACATTCGAACTTCACCTTGAGCCAATGACTACATTGGTTCTTTCCCTAGGTGAGGTAGCTTGATTTGGTGATTTCTGCCTAAAAATCTAATGATTGGGGGGGGGGGGGGGGGGTGAGGGCTTAACATTGATTTGTGGGTGGAGGGAGGGAGGCTGAGTACTCTTTGCTACCATGCTAGAAGTTAATGAGTACTGAATTGCTGCAGCTAGCTTCTCATGCACTCCCATTGGTGCATGTGTGGTAAAAGGGATGGAGGGCTGGGCACTCTTATAATTGGACCGAACCATACCCATTTACTTGATGGTGGGTCCATTCATTTGATAAAGCAGGTTCTAGTTGCCGAATTTAAGAATCCGATGGCTTGAGTTCCATTTGGTTATAAAATATAGGCCAAGCTGTAGCCTCTTTCTTATCTGTCTCAGTTTCTCACTCTGCAATGGAATGGTGACAGTGGCATCAACAATTGGTCTATTAGCCTACTTTTCTCCTTATTATCCATTGCCACTTCATCTTCCTTTCCCCTTCACTTTTGACTTCCTTCTTCCTCTTCATTGCTGTTTACGGAAGACATAGCTATTAAGCGGTGTTTAAATGGTGCACATGCATTTATACTATGCTCTGCTCCGTGCTTAACACTCAGTCTTTTTGGACATTTTCAATGATAAATTGACTACTATAGTTGTAACCCAATTTTATGCTATCTTCCTCATGAAGCTTAGTTGATTGCCTATTAGCCATGTGAATGCAGTTGGAATCAATGATCAGATTTATGGCAGAATACACGAGAGAGGCATACATGATATTGTATAACTGATTGATACATCATATATAGGTTTTGTCGAATTGGGCGTGAGCAAAAACTTGATTATGATTGTTTCCGTGTTCAGGATATCCATAGGGAAGAATGAATAGTTGATGGTAGCTATTGAAGAAAAAGAGTAGAGCGAGAATGGAAATATTCTTGTAGTTTTTTCTTTTCAGGCTAATGCAGTATATATATATTTTTTTACCAAATCACAAGTATTTATATTTGCTATTACTAGAAATTGAGCTACATATGTTCGTTAACGTAAAATGAGTACAGCAAAATGGAGAACTTTTGATGCGCAACATGGTGCTGCATAGGGGTGGATGTTGATTGAATATTTATCAAATATTTTGCTAATTATTCGTCAAGCTATTCGATCAAAGTCGACTCGGGTGAGTGTTTAAGTATAAACAAATATTTTTAGTATTCGTGAATTAAATGAATTGAATCCAAACATTTTCATATTTGATTCATTTGTTTATCAAACTATTCGTCAAGTATATATGCATTTAACCCCTTACTGTTCATTGTCCTGCACATAGAATTGAGTGTGAATTGAATGTACATTCTAATCCTTTATATTTCATAATCAATAGTCCAATCTAATTATTTAATCATTTATTTGATTTTTGAATATTCATTTAGTATTTATACATTCTAGCTATGAAATTTTATTTTGTTACATAACAAATTCTATAGTGATTTATTTTTATTGTTCTGAAAAACATGAGAAAATATAAAAAGAAGTGAGACAAATAATTCCCAACTCTAAATTTTAATTGAATATTTAAATTCTGGATTTTATACGTCATACCTAGGGTTGGCCAATGGGGCGGGTCGACCCGCGTCGACCCGCCCCGCCCCGTACTGTGCGACTCGTTGGAGTCGCACAGTACGGGTCACGGGTCAACCCGTACCCCCCCGTTTAGGGGCGGGTCCTAACGGGTTGACCCGTCCCGTTTACACGGGACGAATTCGATTCGTCCCGTGACGAATCACGGGACGAATCCGGTCGGGAAAAATTTCCCCGACCCCCCCCTTCTTATTTTATTTTAGTCCAATAATTTTATAAGAACGTTAGAGAGAAAAATTACTCTGCGCCCCCTATATTAAAAATTATTGTTTTTTAAACCCTAAACGGCTCAAAAAAGAGCCGTTGGGGTGAAAAAAGAGGGTGCCACGTGGCACCCTCTTTTTTCACCCCAACGGCTCAGAAATGAGCCGTTGGCCCATTTAAAAAAAAATTTTTACTCCTAACCTCTAATCCTCTATAAATACCCTTCACCCTCATTCATTTTCATCTCACTTCATTTCAACTCTCTCTCTTCTATTATAATTCACTCTTATTCTCTTACAATTACAAATCTCTACCAACTTTCAGTCTAGTCTAATGAAGCCCAACTAGAGTACTGGCGGTTCTTCATTCGAAGCCGGTGGTAGCTCTTCATCAACACACAATTCGTCAGCTGCCGCACCTTACACCGATGTTGGCGGTAGCTCATCGTCAGCATATACCGCTTACCCACCATACAGCTATGCTCCACCAACATCCGCATTTGCTCCCTATCACAGTTCGTCAAGCTATGCATTTGACTACAGTGGTTTTGCACCATATACACATGCTGCATATGCCAGTGATAGTGGTACAGGTCGGCATTCTATTTCCTTCCCTCCTCAATATTCCTCATATTCTCAACTTTTAATGTCAACATCACCGCACGCACAATCTCTGGCTCTTTTTTTACTGAAACACAACCAACACGATACACAATCAACACAGCATGATACTATAGTTCCAGAAACACAACAACCAACTAGCACAAGCACAAGCACAACCACTAAAGCAAGAGCCAAAACTTCTGCAGTGTGGAACCATTTCGTAGAAAAAGTTGTTGAAGGTAGAAGAAAGGCAGAATGTAAGTACTGTCATCAACTATTTGATCATAAAGAAGGATACGGTACAGGTGTTCTTAATAAACACTATGAAAAAAAGCATGCTAAAAGTCACGGTTTACCACCACAACAAGCACAAATATTAGCTGATTCAGGCACACTCTCCACTTGGAGATATAAGCTTGAAGTAAATAAACACAAGTTAGCTGAATTTATTGTTCGAGCAGAACTTCCATTTTCTTTTACTGAATCAGATGCATTAGTTGATTATCTTAAATCTGTTTTTGCTCCTGATTATAAGAGAATTAGCAGACAAACTATAACTAGAGAAATTGAAGATTTATTTGTAAATAGAAAAAATATTTTGAAGGCTCTTTTTACTAGTGATGCTAGAAAAATTTCATTAACTTCCGATATATGGGAAGCTCTTAATCTTATTCATTATTTATGTGTTACTGCTCACTTTATTGATGATAATTGGATTTTACAAAAACGTATTTTATCATTTTCTAAATTTTCTGAGAAACATTCTGCTACAAATGTAGCAAATTCAATTTTTCTTACTTGTAGAAATTATGGTATAGAAAATAAAATATTTTCTATTTCTTTCGATAATGCAAGTGAAAATACTGCTTCAATAAGACAATTGAAAACGATATTAGATCCGATTTTAAACGGTAAACTTTTTCATGTTAGATGTGTTTGCCATATATTGAATTTATGTGTACAAGATGGTCTAAAACTCTTAGACAAATATATTTATAAAGTTAAAGAAATTATTTTACATATAAAATACAGTGGACCTAGGAGATAATCTTTTAAAAGTTATTGCCGACAATGTGGACTAAAGGAAAAACTACTCCAAGCAGATGTGAAAACTCGTTGGAATTCAAGCTACTATATGATTAAAGATTGCCTTCCTTTTAAACAAGCAATTCAATTTTTTACAATAAATGAATGTTCATCTCTTTATATTAGCGATGAAGAGTGGAAATTATATGAATATTTTTGTACTTTTCTAGAAAAATTTGACACTGCACAAAAGCACTTTCTGGTACGTATTATCCCACATGTAACTTAGTTTTTTATATTCTTAATGAAATTGCTCAAGTATTTGCTGCATATAGAGATGATGATAGTCTTGAAGAGGCTATACATGATATGAAAGAAAAATTTTGAAAATATTTAAAAATATGCCTTTTTTATTTTACTTAGCTGCAATTATGGATCCTAGAATTAAAATAGATAATTTAAAACTTTTATTATCCAATTTTATTTTATGTTTAAATTATGAACAAGATATAGATAAATTACTTTTAGAAATTAGATCTCTTTTAGAAGAAATGTACTCATTGTACAGAGATGAGTTATTTTCACCTTCTTCTTCTGAATTTAGGGCACCTACACCATCACAAACTTCTTCTAGTAGTCTAGGTAAAAGATTATCTAATTTTAAAAGTATACTTTCCTCTAATACTAGAAAGAAACACTCTTCAGGAGCAGGTTCATTTGATGAACTTAATTTATATTTGAACACAATGCCTGCTGAAATAAATGAAAATGATGATGAACCATGGGAAACATTTGATGTTTTGTCATGGTGGAAAGAACAGAGAAAATAATTTCCTGTTCTTTCTACCATGGCCCGAGATATACTAACACCTCCGGCCTCTACAGTAGCGTCCGAGAGCGCATTTTCTGCAGGTGGTAGAGTTTTGACACCCTGGAGGAGCAGGCTGACGCCGAAACACTTGGAGATGGCGATTTGCTTAAAGGACTAATTCGATGCAGAAAGACGCACACAAGGAAAAGCTATTCTGGATGAAGAATTTGAACAGGACGAGGATGACGAGTAGAGAACCACCAGAGTTTTTTATGTACATTGTATGAGATGAGCACCAGAGTTTTGTTATGTATATTATACGAGATGAGTTTTATGTACATTGTATATGTGATGAGCAATGTATATGATTTTTTCATATTAATAAAATAATTTGCCTTACAAAAAAATTTGTAATTAGTGAAAATCAATTCTATTTTTTTTTATAATTTTAGAAAGTTTTTCCTCTTTTTTTCCTATTTTTTCCTAATTTCTTTTTAACTTTAAAATTTAAAATTTAAGAATTATCGAATTAAAAAAAATTAAAAATAGGCGAGACGGGTCCAACCCGTCTCGGCGAATCCGGTAACGAATCGGGTAAGGATACCTGATTCGTTACCCGGCTTTTCAACCCGTCCCGTTTAACCCGTGACGAGACGGGTCCAACCCGTCTCGTCACGGAGTCGTTGGCCAGACGGGACGAATCAACCCGATTCGTCCCGTTGGCCACCCCTAGTCATACCTAGAGATAAATAATTTCCAAAACAACTTGAATACTCTCAATGGAATTGAAATCTTGTATCAAAAAGAAAACTCCTCAATTAAATAATTCTCAAACTACTTAAACATTAAATCAAATCAAATACAAATATATTTTTATATCTCAGATATATTCAAATCTGATTCTGATTCAGATTCAAAGTAGTAAATACTAATTCGGTCCATATTAGTCTTTGATTTGATTTGATTCTAGTCTTAAAATGACAACAATTTTTTTACGATGATAATAGAAAGTCTATATCTGTAAAGTCATGCACATTGGAGAAGCTAATTAGCTTGTTAGAGCCACCTCCATCTTTGTGGATATCGCAGTAAAAGATTTTTTATGTAATATTAGTATAAGTCAGGAACTTTTATGCAATTATGTATTTTTCCTATTCCTACTGTGTACTTATTTATGCAATATAAATAAGAGATACATCCTTAGTTTGAGGTGTACTGTCTTCTCTTAATCTCTGCATAGCATCAGAGGGCTAATACGTTATGATAAAGGTGTTTAGCTCCAAGAAAGACCTCTGTATGTTTCAACAGAAGTATCTTACTAAAGGTGTTTAGGTCCAAGAAAGATCTTTGTATGTTGCAACAGCAGTATCTTACTAATTCATATAAGAATAAATGTTTATATGAGGCTCTAAACCTATTGACACTCTTATATATCCTAATATCCATTTCGAAGGGAAGCTTATTATTGATCCTGGTGAGTACTGGTTATTAATTGGTATGCTGATTTACTTGACTCGGGTCAGATTACCTTTGTTGCTAGAGTGTTGAATTGGTATATGCAAAATTCTTATTAGCTCCATTAGACCGTTGTTTGTTGTGTCTTACATTATTTTAAGAGTGTTCCCAGTAAAATGTTGTATATTTACCTTCCTCTCATTTAGATATTATGGGTTATTATGATGTTGACTGGGTTGGAGATCCTCTTTATTGGCGCTTTATTAGTTGTTATACCTTTGGCGGAGGAAATTCAGTGACGTGGCACACTAAGAAGTAAAGTGTTCTTGCTCAAAATTAGCGCTGAATCACAGTACAACTAAATGACCATACTTCTTATGAGATGATGTGGATTCAACCTTTTCTCGTAAGATGAGTGTTGTCTGCAACAAGTCAATGGCGATACTTTATGATAATTAGGTGGCTATATGCATTTGTATATGAACTTGTTTTTCATGAGAGGACTAAACATATTGAGGTCGACTGACACTTTATGAGAGATTGGTGATGCAACATCGAATCATTACTTCTTTTGTTCCGTGGTTGTTATCTTGATAATATAGGTACTAAAGTTTTGTTTAAAAGTTTTTCTATTCTATGTAGCATGTTAGGCATGATTTGATATATAGCTTGAGGGGTACACAATATTAATATAAGGGTATATGTAGTTTTATATTCATACTAAGTGCATTATTGTATGCTATATAAATAAGAGAGACACCCATAGTTTGGGGTGTACCATTTTCTCTCTATCTCTATGGTGGAAGAGTGGGATAGGAGGGGGAAGTCTGTATCCTATATAGCACGGATTCTTCAGCGAAGGAGAGGTACCTGTGTCACATACTTATCCGATATCCGATACTTGGTTGGTACTTGTCAGATACCCCATTTGACTTATCCAAACTTTGCATTGTATCTTAGACGTGTTGGAGACATATTGTTGACGTGTTAAAGACTTGAAATTTAAAATCAATTAAAATTTGAATGATGTGTTTACATTTCTATTAATCCATCAATGGTTGCATTTATGTAATTTGTCTAGTTTCTTAATAAGGTATTCTTAATGAAGAATATGATTGTTAGTGTAATTATTGATTTAGTTAACTTGCAAAATATTTTAGAATGTTTGAGATAATTTTTTCTTTAAACTGTTGTAGCCTTGCGAATTCGTGCTATAAGTAGCGAATTTTAATGTACGCACAAGTATAATTTTATTATTGCCATCACACGATATATTTTCACACCATATCATGTTTGTATTTATTTACAAATACGAACATGATATGGTGTTAAGATATATCGTGTTACACACACATACATATGCCCATAAATTTTGCTGTATCCACACCATACCCATGTCCTACTTTCTCAAATTTGCCACATCGCCGTTTCCGTACTGTGTTGTACCCATGTCCATTTTTCTTAGGCTGGAGTAAACTTAAACTGTGAGTGTGAAAAAGGATTACATGTTTTTTCTTCCATTATTTAGAATGCCCTTCCTGGACTTGTTCTCCGCATAGTATGACTGAGGGGCTGTGCCTCTTTGTGATCGTAAAAATTGGTTTGTTTTTCAAAAAGAATTCTGAAAAGCTCAATAACTGAGAAAGCAGACTATTCTATTTGTTGTGTACAAGAGTTTGAAAACTGGACATACCTAAGTCTGCAATTAGCTGCCTCCTAATCTCGTAAAATTCTTTTCAATAAGCGGTAGTCTTGATGATTCTTTATTAATGATCCTTGCAGTCTTTTTCACGCCGAATTGTAACTTTAGCTGGAAAGAGGAACAACTATTGTATTCTAAGTCCAATTGATTTCTTAAATCCTCCTTGGGCTTCCAAAACGTTTCTCATTGACTGTTGCTGTTGAGTCATGGAAAATACAGACAAGCTGAATATTTGCAGTTTTAGATTATGATATTGTTGTGATAATCAATGATGAAGCATTGATTTTGTACATGGATTTAGGCAACCAGGCAGCCTCATATTAAAATTAAAGTTTGCTAGTTGATCTGGGTTATGATTCCTCGTGTAATCTTATGTTGTTTCTCCCCCCTCATTGATAGGAGTGTTGGAACATGTTTTGATGAAGACATTTGTGAAGCCAATCATTTGGAGCTCTAACAGAAGCCAATTCAAGAGTTCTTCATGATCAGGACTTCCTAAGGAGAGTTGCTAATGATATGTTTTGTAATGATTATTTAGCATGTCAAAAGCCTTGATGCGCACACACATATCATAGTTTTATAGTCGACTTATAGCCTCGTATAGTCGACTAATCCATTGTGTAGTCGACTTGATCAAATCCCTTGTCGACTAGCCTTGTGTCCAAATTGATCCAAACTCTCTGTTTGTCCTGTTAGTCGACTTAACAGAAACCAAGTCGACTAATAGACATTTGTAGTCGACTTGACCCTTTCCCCTAGTCGACTAATCCCTAGTTGACTTATAATTTAGTTGTGGTCGACTTGGTTCAGTTAACTAGAAACCTGTCACTTAACTTATCTTGACCTAGTCGACTTGGTCCTCACTATAGTCGACTAACCTTTGGAAATTTGCCTAGACTAGTCGACTAACTCAAATGGCAAGTCGACTATAGGCAGTTTCTGACTGTTGGACAGTTTTCTATTTCTGGTATTTTCTGCAACGTTTCCCAACGTTTAAACTTTCAAATTGCACCTAATAACTACCCTAACTAACCTAGAGTGCAGCTATAAATAGGGTTGTTAATCTAAGGCAAAATACCAATGCAAATCTTCAGTTTTCTTACCAAAAATTCTGCCAAACATTCTGGTTTCCTGAAAATTGTTCCCACTTCAAGTTCTTCACCAAAATCCTATTCCTAAGTGAAGATTTCTGAAGTTCTCCTATACTAGCCCTTGTCCACGATCACATACTGTACCAAGGCTTATGGAAGGTTGTAATCACTCAAAGAAATCATTGTACAAGAGCGTCTTCTTAGTGTAGAGAGAGGTTGTACAAGGTGGTGTTTGTTCTCTTAGTTGTAAGAGAAGGTGTACACATTTGACAAAGGGGATTAGTCAAGTGGTGTGCATGGTGTTGATTTTGGGTGTACAAAGTCAAGGATAAAGGAAAATCTCAAGCGGGTGGCTTGGGGACTGGATGTAGGTCACGAGGACCGAACCAGGATAAATCTCTCGTGTTTGCGTTTGCCTAACGTTTCTGAGATTTAATTTCCTCTTATTGCAAGTTCCTTTTTTATTTACTTACCTTTAATCCTTCTTTGTTTAGTATATGTGTTGACTGTGTATTTTAGATCCACAAGTGGCATCATCTCGGGACCTACAATTGGTATCAGAGCGGGACCAACATTTGGTATCAGAGCGAGGTCCTACAAGGAGGACCATATCAGCAAATTCTAAAAACTGATGCTTATATAATCTTACAGTTATAGTAAAACCCTTCTTATATGAGATTCGATTCTTTTGCATAATAGAATGGATTAGTGCCACAACAGTTTGTTTGTTTTGAATTATCATTGTTAAGTGTGTCTAAGAAGCAATGCTTGCAGGAATGCTATTCATGTTCTTATGGTTGATCTGCTCAACTTTTTATTGTCATATCAGGCAATGTAGAAATTGGTAATGGCTATGGTGTGCCAGGTGGCGGAGCTTATTATTCTGCAAGACTCACAAATATCCAAGCCAGTAAGATCGGTGGCCTTTTTACTCTGAAATGGCTTCTAGGTCTTTCTGGAAGAAGCTGACTAGCTAACTTCTAATCTGTCACAGAAACATCTAAAGACGAAACTCTCGAAGCAAGTCTCCCACTTGAAAAGGAGTCAGAACCAAAAGTTTTCCGGAAGGAGTTGCCCGACTATCTGAAGCAGAAGCTCAAAGCAAGGGGTATTCTTAAAAATGAGGTAGATGGTGGATCCATAGCAAGTGAGAATGTAAGTTCCATCTGTATTTCATATTATTTTGAGACATTTGTGTTTGCCCACAAAAAAAATATTTTGCTTCTATCTTGTCTTGTCTTTTGTGACCAATGTCATAACTTACAAGTATGACTGAATTCCAGAAATCTGAATGTCCACCTGATCAAACCACCAATGCCCTCAAGTTGCCGCCTGATTGGGTCAGTATATATCTGCTATCATAACTTGCTTGTCATTATCAAATTAATTTTGCAGATGCAATATCCCTGTTTGGTTAAATAATTATTTGCTTCCATTTCCTTTTGTTTTAACTTTTCTTTTAGCACTTCCGTCGTAACCTGAAATCTGCTATCTCGACAACAGCAGATGAGTACATCTAATCTATATAATTTCATTAAATCTAATAACCTTAAGAAAATATTCATTAAGGTGAAAGGCTCAATCTTAAATGATCCAAACAAATTTTATCACTAAATTCGACAAGTTTTACCACTAAATTCAAGACCCTTAACATAGTCTGCTTGATCTACAGGTGGTACTAACAATCCCTTTTTTAAAGAAGAAAATATTAGCGGGAAGAACAATACACTATTCTATCACCATCTGTGGCTGCAGCCTACTAATCATACATTTCATGTTATGAAATGTAGACATAAGCTGTAGATTCTGAAACATCAGGGCATGTGAAGCCATACCACACGACTATTTTACTATTATACTGTAATGTTTGGGGGTTCTCAATTTGGGATTGCAATTGAAGTTTGTCAAGGACTCGTGTTTGCCTCACGGCTTCTTGGCTTGTAAAAGAAACTAAAGTTTTGTCAAATTAGCACAAGTGCGATTGATATTATATAATGTGTTGCCTGGAAGATTTTGAATGGGCCATACAATTTATATGAAAATTGTGATGGATTTAACTTTATATATTTGGAAGTTCATCTATACCTCCATTGTTACCTAAAAATACAAATTCATAAATTCTAACAGTTTGAAAAATAATTTTACAAAAATATATGTATATTTATCTTTTTTGAAAGGTCGCCTATTATTAATACTAGTATATTACAAGGTTTCTTACATGTGCAGAACACGTGCCAAAAAATCTAACCCTATATATTCATTCTCGTGAATCGTGATCAAGAATTGCAAATGGTCTTCTGCATGATAGGGTTATTACATATAGCTGTTTTCGCTGTCAATTGTCAATAGTTACTACTTACACGAACTATTGATTAACCATTGCTACAGTTGTGTTGCATGATTGCTGCTACGTTGTAACGAGTTGTGACCTCTCCGTTCAAGATGAGTAATCAGTACTTCCTTCAAATTTTACGAGGCCTCAAAAGAGCCGATTTTATTATGGCAGAATGGCTTACTTTAGGGAATGTGATACAACATTCCATACTTTTAGGTTTCTGCCCTTAAAAGTAGATAGTAGATTTGAGGCTCCATGGCAGAAATAATCAGCTAAACTAAATTCACGGTTCTTTTGGATTATCATGTGGAAGAATAACTATGAATTCCTCATCTCATGACCCATCACCTGCAATTGGATGCCCAGCTGCCGATAGAAGCTGTTTACTAATGCTGGCAAATTCTCTCCAATGGTATCTGGTAGAAAACACTTTCTACTTGAACTATTATTTTGTTAGGCACCGATCAATTATCATCATCATCCAATCCGTTTCCCATCCTTTTTTTTTTGGGTGTGGTGGTGGCGAGCACAACTTGAAACCAAGAAATCTCCACATCTTATTCACCAAGATGTGTGGTCAGTTGTTGACCTGACATGATCTTTCCATGAGTTGGTGCCAAGTTGTTTGTTAAGGCCGGTGTGAGTGAGCAGTAGAGGGCCTTGCCACAAGACTTTGAAGTTTGAAAGCTAGATGGCACGCAGACAAATCATCCTTTTGGTCATGCAGTTAAGCTCATGGAACCAAGGGGCAACCTTTTACATTCTTCTGGACAGAGGTCAGGCAAAAAGAGGTAGGAGGATATGATTTGCCATTGGAAATTTCATTTACCATACCTAGAGCATAACATAGGCCAAAGACCACATGAATCTATTCGTAGGTGCTAATGCATAGAGGAAAAAAGCCCAAAACATGTTGTTTTTGGTGTTATACATCACAATTACTCGCTGCTATCTATATGCCTGATCCTTGTTCCAAGCTCAAACTGCTGAATTATCCACGGACACCAAGCGTTAACTGATGGAAGCTATAAGAAGATATGTACAGACTACAGTTTACAAAATACAGTTTATGTTTTATAGTTGCTATGAATTCACTTCTATAATGTAGTGACTTCGGTTTGAAGTATTTCATTTTCAAAATAGTTGTCATCTTCCCCATGCTTATCACAATCTTTCAACTATTTACTAGGTTGAGGCAAATGATCCATCTAGTGGATCTTCATATTTTTATAATGCGAAAACTGGACAAAGCCAATGGGAGCATCCTGGTGAATTGTTAGTTCAAAACAAAGCACAGCCTCCACATGTTTGCCAGAAGATTGGGAAGAGGCAGTTGATGATTCAACAGGTATGTGTTATGTCATAAAATCCCTAAGGTTATGTCACATTCTGAAAAACTGATTATTGCACCTGATGATTCATGCTATGGAAAAGGAATTTTGTAGTTTTGGCATGATTAGAAAAGCTAATATATCATCTGTAAGACTGAATTTCACCCAATTGTATTCATACCTTTTGCATCGAACGAGTCATATGAGATATAGTCTGAACTATATAACATCACGCGGATGATTCCTCAGATACCAAATTTGTACCATGCCACTTGGAATTTTATGAATTTATTTAAGTGATTCTACAAAAGAAAATAGAGCCATGTGATTATTAGTGATCATCTGCACAATCATATGCGATATAACGATCACCAGTCACTCGTAATCAACCTGGAGTTGGTTCAAGCTTATGAAAACTGTTTTCTGATGCCCGCATGGGAGGCTTCTGGTGATTTTCTGCAAGTCATGTTTTTTCATCCAAAGTTGCCGTATTTATAGTAATAATAGTGATACTTGACAAAAATTTTACTTCCTAGAATCCAAAGATACGTTAGAAGTGGTGTTTCTGAGATTCTTCTGGTGATGATTTATTGGTACTAATTGGAAGATTCTGACTTTTGCATATGCACTACACCTATGCATGTGTTTGTCTATTACTTCTATTCTACATTGTGCTATCACTAAGGAGTGTTTTTGGTTCGGATTGTTGGTTGGACTCGGACACGTTCTAAGATTTTAAAATTTGGTGTCATTAGCTTGGGATAGAAATTGGATTTTAAAATCTAGTACTATTTGTTTAGGATTGAGATTTGTATTTTGAAATCTAGTGCTTTAGTTACTTGGACTTGGACTGGACTCTAGAAATTCTAATTTAGAAGCAAGTATATACGTTTGATCCAATCTAATCAAAAAATCATCCAAGTTGAAACCTGGGGACCTTTGTGGACTTGGATTCTTCATACTTTCGATTCTTCATACCTTCTCTATATTTCTTTCCCCTCTAATTAATCCTACCCCATTTTAGTATTATAATTATTAATGCTAACTAAATAATTATTTGTTAATACTAATTGTTACTTAAGTATTTCTTATTATTAATTTTCTAATCGTTAGTATTTATTAATCAGTAATTATTATTAATGACAAAGAGTTTGTTGTTAACTAATTAAGTATTAAAATTGTTAATAGATATCAATAATAATATTTTTTAATTGTTAATTTACAATAAGAAGTAATAAAAGAGTAATTCTAATATTACTAATAATTTATAGTTATTAATACAAATAGTAATTAAATATTTAATTCATAATTGTTTAATTAAGCAACAATAACTAATTATTTTATTGTTCATTATGAATTGTTAAGAATAACTTTGTGATAAATCTAATTAATTAGTACAAAGTTAGCCACAATAACTCACTTCGGCCTACTTAACATATTTTTAAGATAAACAATAAATAGTGTCAGTAATTGTAAGCATTCTATGTTTTTAATTAACTTTATTGTGTTGAATATTTATTCTTCTGTTAATTATTCTATTATTTCATATTTTGTTATAATATTAGTTGACATTGCAAATTATATAATATAACTTGTTTATATAATATTATTTAACTAAAAAACTAATAATTAACAAACTAGTTATTATTCAACTATTTTTAATAATAAACTAATTAGTAAGTGCTAATAATTCATAATAATGATTTTGGACTTCATTATGAAATATTATCAATATCATTCTATTAAAAACTAATTAATCATATTAAGTTAGCATTTAGTAAATTTAAATAATGAATACTTCCACATTATTAAAATCCTTCAAAATTGTTTTTAGTCCTTGTCCAAATTGTCCAAGTCAAAGTCCTAATCAAATCCAACTAAAAAGTCCAAGTCCTAATCCGAGGCATGCCGGGGCAGATTGCCTGAGTCCGGTCTAAGAATTTCTAACCAATAGTGCCTCTTAAGGAATATATATCATAAGTCAAAGTCATCTTTCCTAGTTTTTTATAATAATTTTAATTGAGATCTATGCAAAATCGACACTTCAAATTGAGTCCCATGTCTGTCTCACATGCATCATATACCACACTTGCTTGAAACTTGTGCAACATGTATCAGGCATTCCGCTGCCAAGTTTGATTTTTGGAAACCAAATAAATGTGTGTTGGGGCCGTGTTTGTATTTATAAAAATCACACAATCATCGGGACCATAAGAGGGATAGGATGTTAACAGAACCTAAACACCTTGCAACATGTGAAGGGCATCATTGACTTATACTAGATGAGATATTTTATTGGAATTTCAACTTTTTGTTTGTTTTAGTTACTTAATTTAAGCTATCGATTTAATACATTATGATTTTATTCATTTCTTTTTAATTCCAATAAAATATGTCTCGATCTTTATGTGTTTTGACGTGATTTATATATAGACATAGGCACACAAGCATGTATAGTTCCGGTGTTGTGTCCTATATCCTACTTTTTAAAAATATTTGCTATGCCACCACTTCCATGTCATACATTGTGTCGTATCCATGTCCCATGTTTGCACCTATGCTTCCTAGACTCTGATTTTTATTGAGCAAGTGGATTTCCTCACAGCCACTCTCCATTGTTCGCAGATAATTGATCCAACTTTTTCATAGTAGAGTTCTTTTTATTTTTTCCAGAATAGTTTAGTACCACTTCCTATGGAGTTTGGCAAAGTAGCCTACAAGAATACTTGGGATTGGCACAAGGAATAACCTCAAGATCCAACTTGGAAACTCCCATCTTAGAAGAAGGGCACCAATCAACTGTTCTATGGTCATTTGAACTGTATATTGAACAAGACAAAGAATGAGGCTTTGAGTAACTGAGTCGATAATTCTCAAAGCTTTCCAGTATTGAGTCTTTCAACCGGGTTAGATTTGCCTTATATGACATAATGCATTATGTTTTGAATAAATAGTGCTAAACTAAACATCAATGACATTCAGCTAAATTGGGCAAGTGAAGTTATTTTTTATCCATAGCTTCATAAGCTTTTGGCTATCTTTTCCATTTTCCTGTTGATTATTTTATTTAAAGGCATTCAGTACAAATTCTAAGGATATTTTTCTGAAATATATCTTGATATCTTTTTTTTTAGCTGTATTTTGCCGTCTTGTGGTGCTTTGGTTCTCTCTTGCTGCCTATCTCGCTTATCTTTGTTCAATAAATGTGCTATTTGTTGGGCCGCTTTTCATGCTTTCTTTTGGGGTCACTTTTCATGAGCCTCCACACTGATTTTCTACCATCATGCTTGCATCCTCTAGCGTCTCCTTTACCTTTGTTTACACCCAAAACTCTGCTGTCTAATGGTGCTTGCTGTTACCTTGAGGGGACACTTTCTCTTGGTGCTGTTGACCATGACTGTCTTATCTTCTAAACCCTGCTCATTCAGCTTATTTGTATTAGTCTAGGAGTTACTGGGCCATCTAGCAAATTATCATTAATGTCTGAGGTACCTAATCTACATGGCAGATCTTTTAGCCTTTTCTGCAATTTGCATTATTCAGATTATGTTTTCCTATATAACAACTTTACACAACCTCCCAATTTTGTATGGTCTCTCAGTACACATAAACGTACGTACGAGGGGTCTACAAAAGATTCTTGTAAAAAATCAATATCTGCTCGATTATTGGCCAAAGAAAAATAGAGTACGTTATAAGAAATTAATTAGTCAATTAGGTATTTGGGAGTCAAAAACCTATTATTTTTAAGATAGGTTTGAATGTTTTTCCTTTAGTTATTAGTTAATAGTAGTTATTAGATTTTTCATTTATATGAATCTCATTTTGATAAATTCATGGAATAATGAATGAAGGAAGAAAAGCGTGTGCACATACACACATGAAAAGCTGCATATTGATTCATTTAATCTTTACGTTTATTACCTGAGTTTGTTAATACCAAAAGTTATACAACTGCCAACTTGCTTTGAATAAAGAATTAGCTGTGAAATAGTTGACTGGAAAAAATTCTCGCAGTGCATTGTGGCTATCAGTGTCCCACAATGATCATCATCATCATTCTCCCAGCAAAACGGGTTGGGAATGGGGCATGAATTGAACTCTAGAAAGTTCCAGAAATGGACTGAGTTTTTAAGACCGGCTGTTAAGCAGCCTGATGTCACCTTCTATTAGGTGCCAAATTCCTGGAGAAGGCAACTATGAGCCAGTGAGGGTGTGGTATGTGGTGGCAAGTCGGTTGGTGGTGAGCCTACCATTTTGGTCCTGCAATTTTAGCTAATGTGACCACTACAAATTCGAGTAGGAAAGAGTCTTGACAAGGAGTTGAGATGATAAGATTTTCTATAGGAAATCATCTTCATTTTGGCAGAGAATGAACCAAAGAACCAAATGGAATCATATTTCTATTGCTATGTAAAATTTCTCTGTGATTTGCAACTTTCTTATTACTAGTTTTATTAGGTTTTCTCCGTTGATGATATTGTGTGTTAGTTTCCTATGTGTTATTAGAAATTAGTCATATTTATCATTTAGGACATTGTAATGTGATGTTCATGCTCATACAGGTAATAGTGCCGTCAAAGTTTGCTTTATTTCTTCAAATACCTTAAATATTTTGCCATGCATGTTATGTTGTACACTCCAGTCACTGGAACTCATTTGAGCATTTTATTAATGACATTAGGCCAGAAGTATTATTATAACAGAAAGACAAATGCATCACAATGGGAGCTGCCAAATTCGATGAACGAGCTTGTTCCACAACATGCTGATCACATGGGCACTGGACATGAGGCTACTGTAACTGCTGCTTCTGAACCAAGCTATAAGAAGAAATGCATGGGGTGTGGTGGGTGGGGACTTGGCCTAGTTCAGGCATGGGGCTATTGCAATCATTGCACACGGTATTCTTCAGAATGATGTTTCAATGTTTACTATGTAGAATGCTTATATTTTTCTTCAAACAATGCCATATCTATAGAACACAGTTCACTTGGGTGTGTAAAATAAATTTCACTTTAATACATTTTCATAACTTGACTCATATTTCTTGTAGTAGAAAAAGAACCATGGACTTTTTTATAGTTTTAATGTGAAGTTTTGCCAGCTGTTCCATGATATTATGGCATGCTTATGTAACATTTTAAAGGTCACAAGGGATTTGGTAAGAAATACAATTTATAAGAAGGAAACCCCGTTTGCTTCTTTTACCAATGACGGAGAAAAAAATTCAGTTCTCTTCCCTGTATATAATACTGACATCATCCTGGGGGTGCTTTCATGCACTTATGCATAACTAAAAGCATAAAAACACAGAGCACTTAAATATTGAAGTATATATTTTGAGCAACTATTTTTGATATATAGGATAGCTGATACGAAATACTTCTAATCATGGATACTTGCAAGAAATTGGATTGTGGACAATGGACAGTTTTATTATGCTCGCATTCTTATCATTTTGTACCCTCAGTTCCAAATTTTCAATCACATTTGATTACTTGTTTATATTTCATCATCCCGAGGGTGCTTGCATGCACTTATGCAAACCTAAAAACATAGAACACGGAACAGTTAAAATTGAAGTTCATATATTTGAGCAACTATTCTCGATTTGTAGAATACTTGAGAAATACTTCTAATCATGCTTTTGGATCCTTGTAAAATTTGGATCTTGGACAATGGAAAGTTTTGTGCTTGAACTCTTATCATTTTGTAGCCTCAGTTCCAAAATTTCTCACACTTGATTAGTTGTCTATATTTGATGGTCATTGTTTTATTTTTTTAAATCTTTCCTTTTTTTTTAGGAAAACGTGCCAAGTATTACATCTATCTGATATATTGATTCATTGATTGAATCATGGAAGTTTAGTATTAAACAGAAATATGTATGCTATAGAGCCTATTACCTGCTTGATCCCCCTTACCGGTTACAAAACACTGAATTTTAGCCGAGTTTTACACGGCGGATTTGAGGCATAACTCAAGAAACAAACAAACTTATACCATAGAAATGTACTGTAAGCAAATGGATAGAGAACTGTCAACTTGTGACACAGAAAAGGTTGATGATTGAAGTGAAGAAATTGCAAGAATTACCCAATATGAAGAAATTAACATTGATATCTACACTAAGCACACAAAGTAATAATAAACATAGAGATTGGAAATGCTTATTCAAGGGAAAGTGATGGGACATCTAATGGCTTAGTTTGTTTTAGTTGGTGATGTATTTGATTTATTTTATCTTATTTGTTTAGTTGATTATGTAGTTCAATTATTTTATCTTAGTTTGTTTTAGTTGGTTATGTAGGTATATCTTATGTTTAGTTTGTTTTATCTTATCTTTAGTTTATTTTAGTTGGTCAGTGTAGTTAGTTTATTTTATCTTATTTTAGTCTTACATTGGTTGTAGGGGAGTTCTCATGTGATGTAGTTTATAAAAGACAAGACTGCTTTGGAGATTCTCAGTTGATAATTGATAATTAAAATGCTTGTTTAAACTTTTGTGTAGCTAGTGTGCTTTTGGGTGAAATGCTTTAAGGAGAGATTCCCTACAATTTTCTTGGGTTACAAACTTTAAGTTGAGATTTTCTAGTATTTTTTTCCCATTATTCTTTTTTTTCTTTGTTCTTCCCTATAATTTTGGTATCAGAGCTAAATTCTTAATTTTCTCCACTAAATCTCAAGACCACAATTTCTCCACTAAGATAGTATTAGCCGAAAATTATCGAAATTTGCACGTGACATTGCTCATCGTCACTGTTTATCAATTCCTTTCAGTTCCAACCGCCAACTCCATCCATCATCGTCTTCTGTTGCTGCCATTCTCCAACTTCGTCGTTGTCGTTCACCACACCACCACCACCTTGATGCTGACCTAATGAACGAATGCCGGCTCAACGACCACCACCATGATTTGATTGAGAGCCAGGGAGATCTGCACTCGATAGTGTCGAGTTTTTCTCAACCCCGGGGAAATGATGGGGACATCTAATGGCTTAGTTTTAGTTGGTCATGTGGTTGGTTTATTTTATCTTAGTCTGTTTTAATTGATTATATATTTTGGTTATTTTATCTTAGTTTATTTTAGTTGATCGTTTTAGTTGATTATGTAGTTGGTTTATCTTATCTGTAGTTTGTTTTAATTGATTAGTGTAGTTAGTTTATTTTATCTTATTTTAGTCCTACATTGGTTGTGGTGTAGTTCTCATATGATGTAAGCTTATAAAGGTAAAGATTGCTTTGGAGATTCTCAGTTGATAGTTGATGATTGCTAATTAAAATGATTGTTTAAGCTTTTATGTAGTTAGTGTGCTTTTTGGTGAGATGCCCTAAGGAGAGATTTCTGATAATTTTCTTGGGTTACAAATCCTAAGTTGAGTTTTCATACTGTTTTTTTTCCAATTATCCTTCTTTTTCTTTGTTCGTCCCCCCATTATATTGGTATCAGAGCTAAATTTCTAATTTTCTCTCCACTACAACCTCAAAACCATAATTTTCAGCCAAAAATCATTGAATTTGCATGTGGCACTGTTCATTGCCGCTGTTTATCATTGCTTCCTTCTAGCTGCCAATTCCATCATCATCGTCTTCTGTCGCCGACATCTTTTAACTTCTTCGCTGCCGTTCACCGCAAGCACCACGACCTTGATGCAGACCGATGAACGAATGCTGGCTCCACCACCACCACCATGGCCTGATTGAGAGCCATGGAGATTTGCATTCGACATGATCGAGTTTTTCCTAACCTCGAGAAAATGATGTGGACATATAATGGCTTAGTTTGTTTTAGTTGGTCATGTAGTTGGTTTATTTTATCTTAATTTGTTTTAGTTGATTATGTAGTTTGTTATTTTATCTTAGTTTGTTTTAGTTGGTTATGTAGTTGGTTTATCTTATCTTTAGTTTCAATTGGTTAGTGTAGTTAGTTTATTTTATCTTATTTTAGTCCTACATTAATTGTGGTGGGAGTTCTCATATGATGTAAGTTTATAAAAGGCAAAGACTGTTTTGGAGATTCTGAGTTGATGATTGATAATTAAAATGCTTGTTTAAGCTTTGGTGTAGCCAATGTGTTTTTGGGTGAGATGCCATAGAGAGAGATTCCCAACAATTTTCTTGGGTTATAAATCCCAAGTTGAGATTTCCTAGTGTTTTCCCCCAATTATCCTTCATTTTCTTTATTTGTCCCCCATCAGAAAGTACTGAAATTAATTCAACTGAATTTGAGCATGAACACACTTAGTGCTTAATATACGAATATTGAATGAGGGTATACCTGAATTCAGGATTTTAAATAGCTTTTTTATTCTCTATCTGGAGTTTTTATTATAATGGTTGCAGCACTTCAGCAAAATTTCCTTATTTTTGTAAAGTTTTACTTGATTTGAAGTTTCCACAGTATTAGTCCTTTTTTTTAGTGAAACAAGTCACATGTATTGGTTCCTAGAGCTTCCCGTTGATGATTTTGTACAAGAAAGATTTGCCACTCACAATAACAAGCACAGGTGAAGATGTTTTTTTTTGTCAAAGAGTTAGCTTATTGTCCATACATTTTAATGTTTCCCTACCACTGAAAAAGTAGTAGGTTATGTCTTTTAATATGGTTATGAGAAATTAGACTATATAGTGATACCTTTTACTGCCGTTCTCAAGTCTAGAAGTATTTTTGAAGGAGCCGATTAAGGTGCAATTTTTGGATGATATGGCATTTGATGGAATGTACTGTATCTTCTTCTTTCTGGAACAAATGTGATGCAAGACCTACGAGAACTGAAATTCTCTTTTGTTCAGGTCTGTTGATCTGTGGATTATAGGGTCCTTGAGAGGGGTTTTGATGAAATTGAGTTGTACGGGCTGTGAGATGTGGTGGAAGGTTAGAGAATTGATTTAGGCTGTTTATGAAAGGATTTTTTTTTCCAGATGTCACAACACTTCCAAAAATCATCAAATAATATCAAATAGTAGATGGTTTGGTCCAACTTCAGATCTGGACAGATCTAGACAACAACTAAACTAGGATTTATGGCTTCAATAGGGTTTCAAATAAGGGCATATCTGGTTTTTTTTTTCCTTTGTCCAGGGTTTTGTTTCAAAAACAAAAGAAAAACTGGAAGGAGATAAGAAAGATAGGAAGGTTTCCACCTTCTTTTGATGGACTCACATGCTAGATTCGACATCACACCGGAGATGGATTTCATGCCCAACAACCCATCATACGTCAAGAAACAATAGAGGAAGCTCCATAAGATCCGAAATCAATCAAAGTCACTATCATCTAATTATTTTTGCCGATAGCTTTAATATGAACATATATAGGTCAGAATTATAAAATTACAAAATATTGCTGAGTTGAAAAAGGCCCTAAACAGCCCAAATAAATCAAAGATAAATAAATAAAAATCCCTAAAGACCTTAGGTGACATTTAACTCAAAAAGAAATAATCTAATCCTAAATCTAGGAAGAAACTCGTTTCATTTCTTCTAATGGTTTCTTGATCCCATCAAAATGGAATTACTATATAAGGTGAGTGGATATTGCTAATTGTGAACTTAATGAAGAAAACTAGTGTAGGTATGATGGTGTTTTGGAACACTAAAATTGGGAGAGAAATGAATGGGTGTAATAGAACTC
Organism: Agave tequilana; assembly: GCA_038442645.1. NCBI lineage: Eukaryota > Viridiplantae > Streptophyta > Magnoliopsida > Asparagales > Asparagaceae > Agave > Agave tequilana. The sequence continues at coordinate 83,383 of JAVJIF010010599.1, forward strand.
GACGTTAAATACTTTTTTCTTAAGACCAGAGAAGAGCAATCAATCATTTCAAAGAGGAGCTAATAGTTTGATTAGTTTCTATTTGTCCTTGGAAAGAGGGATTCACAAGGATTATTAAACCATTGTGGCATTTCCTGGTATTGTAGGCTGTGAATTCTACATATCTACGAGGCAGTGATCGGAGGAGTTGTAGAGATCAAAGGAATTCTCAGGGAGAATATGAAATATCTTTTGGAATCAAGCATTGGAGAATTGGAGGAAAAAACCGGCAACAAGTGGGATGTTGGATCAAATTTCAATTTATAAGAGAGCAAAAGACGTGCTTAGGAAATCTAATAGAAGGCGCTTAAGGAAGAAACTTTATTGTGTATTGTTTATAAGGTAATTAAGGAGAAATAGTTGCTTCAAGACAATGAAATAACACAAAAGATCAGAAGTAACAAAACATCATAACTCATAATAGGTTAAACAAGCTTCACTGCAAGTTTGTACACGCTAATCCTCATTCCCTCAATTTGGGGAACCTAAAGTGTTCGCATTATCCTCTTAAGTCTCTCTGATCCTCTCTCTGTCTCACTGCCTCTCTCTCATTCTCTCTCTGCTCTCTCTGTCTCTCTGATTCTCTCTTTGTCCCTCTGATCCTCTCTCTGTCTCGTTGCCTCTCTTTGCTCATCTTTCTCAGTCTTTGTGATCCTCTCTCTTCCCTTTACTTTCTGCTCTCTGCTCCTCTCTCTGTCTTTTTGCCGAGAGGGGGCAAAGAGAGAGGAGAGAGGCAGCGGGCAGAGTGAGATAAAGGGGCAAAGAGAGTGAGAGGGCAGAAAGAGGGACAAAGGGCAGAGTGAGAGAGAGAGAGGGGGCAGAGAGAGAGAGCACATAGAGAGGCGAAGAGCAGAGAGGGGCAGAGAGAGATCGCAGAGAGAGAGGGTCCCACCACCACGATCTCCATCAGATCTACCACCACGAGCTCCATGACAACGCCGAGCTCCACCGCCACGTTCTCAACTAGATCCACCATCAGATCCACCACCATAGAGAGACGATCTTTCTCTTCGCAGATGAGAGAGAGGGCCTCGCCGATCAGAATTGGGGAGAGATAGGGAGATGGAGAGAGTCGCCAATCGGATCAGAATTTGGGGGGAGAAGAGGGTCGCCGATCGAAATTGGGGGGAGGGGGAGAGGGGAGAGAGGGAGGGGCTTGATCTGCGATCAATTAGGATTTTATTGTAGTCGGGTCGGGTTCTCGGGTTTCTCCTGCCCGCGCCCGTCGGTGTCCTAGTCGCGCTCGACCTGTGTCGGGTCCGTGCAGAGTTCGAAAACTCGGCCGAGTCGGATACGACTCGGCCGAGTCGTATCCGACTCGGCCCCCTCCGATACGACTCGGAGGCCCGAGTCGACCGAAGATCGCCGAGTCGACCCGGATCGGGTCCGACTCGGCCCCGATCCGGGTCGACTCGGCGCCCGTGACGAAGCGCCTTTAAAGGCGCTGAGGAGAGAGAGAGATCAGATCTGATCTCTCTCTCTCTCGCGCTCGCCGTCCCCCCGCGTCGCCGTCGCCGTCCCCCCGCGTCGCCGTCGCCGTCCCCCCCGCGTCGCTGTCGCCGTCGCCAGGTAATTCTCCCTCTTCCCTCTCTCCCTCTCAGTCTCTCTCTCTCTCCCCCCTCTCCCTCTCTCTGTGCCTCTCTCCCCCTCTTTCTCCGTCTCTCTCCCCCGCAGCGACTCTCTCTCTCTCTCTCCCGCAGCGACTCTCTCTCTCCCCCGCAGCGACTCTCTCTCCCCGGCAGCGACTCTCTCTCTCTCCCCCGCAGCGACTCTCTCTCTCTCCCGCAGCGACTCTCTCTCTCTGTCTCTCTCTCTCCTCCCAGCGACTCTCTCTCCCCCGCAGCGACTCTCTCTCTCTCCCCTCTCTCTCCCCGCAGCGACTCTCTCTGTCTCTCTCTGTCTCTCTCTGTCGGACTCTCTCCCCTTTATCTCTCTCTCCCTCTGTATATCTCTCTCTCTGTCGGACTCTCTCTCCCCCTCTGTATCTCTCTCTCTGTCGGACTCTCTCTGTCTCTCTCTGTGTGTGTGTGTCGGACTCTCTCTCTCCTCTCCCTCTCCTCTCAATCTCTCTCCCCCTCTCCCTCTCTCTCTGTCCCTCTCTCTCATCTCTCTCTCTCCTCCACTGTGTTTTCGTCTCTCTCCTCTGTCTCCGTCTCTCTCCCTCTCTCTGTTCCCTCTCTAATTAATTTTTGTTTAATGTATAGTGGATCCTACCGCAAGCATGGATTCAGGATCAGGGTGAGAAATTTGTCATGTGCGGGAGCACTGAAGCAATTCGGGAAGTTGAGAGGTTGGTGTCTTCTGATTAGTGTTCTTCTTGGTGGATTTGGAATCACCTGATTTAATGGGATCACCTGGTTTCTGTTTAGGGAAGTTTATCATCAAGAATGGGTAATTGAAAAGGTAATATCAAAATTCTGCTTATCTGACAAATATAGGCTGTTGTGAGCAAAAATATACTTTTGTTTTTCGAGTAACATGAGGAAGAAGATATGTACAAAAGTTTGACAAGATGTTCTTATCGTAAATCAACGAATTACAAAACATAATCTTACATTTTGGAGAAAGCTATGAGCATTTATGTATACGACTTGGTGACTATTGCTGTTCTTGTGAATGATCCTTCTTTCAGGGAAAATATGTAAATAAATAGTCTGCTACTAAGTTCGAAGTACATACTAAAGATATCTTAAGAAATCATCTTGATATTATTAGCAGGTACTTATGAATTATTTTGTGCAATTTACTATATTATGCATATATTTTGATATTTTTCTACCGACGACGCTTGTATTTATGCTTTCACGTTATGTTTTGAGTGTTAGGTGATATGTTTTGAATATGTGATGCATGAATTTGGATGTTTACATTTTTTTATGATTTGTCATGATTTTTTCATAATTTTTTTGGCGTTCTATGTAGCGTTTTGCGCGTATCGTCCGAGTCCGATCCGAGTCGCTGAGACCGATCCGTCTCGGTGCCGGCCGAGTCGGCGGCCGAGACCGAGACTTTGAACCATGGGTCCGTGTCCAAGCCCAAAACCGGGCAGCTTGAGCTGGACACGGCCTGAACCGTGTCCGACACGTTTCGAGCGCGTGTCGGGCACGTATCAGTGTTCGATACAGGCCCGACACAGACACAACGAATATGGGCCCGTGTCCGTGCTTCATAGGCCGAGGGAAGGAAGATTAGCAATATCCACAGTAAAGTGTACTAGGAAGTTGCTCTCATCTTAGTCAAGGAAGACGATGTATATATATGGAATGAAAGATATGAAGCTACAAAGGGATTATGGGGAAGGGTAATGGGGAAAGACTTTAGTGGTAGGCATGTTGTCTCACTGATTTGATTTCGTGCCAGAAGTATTGATTATTGTTACCATTTTCTTATTGATCTAATTAGTTGACTTGTTTATACCTTTAGGGTTGGGAGGATTCTGCATATGATATTTGTTATTGTTATTTGACCAAAAGCTGTAGCCCGGTTTTGAATCTGGGACATGTTATGTCTATTAGGCTGCATGAAAGGTTTGCCCTGATATATCTTTTTGATATATCTATGGATAGATGCTTGATTTTGGATACTCAAGCGAAGATCTTGTGTTTTACATTTGTTTGCGGGTGATATAATTTTATTTCACAAGGCTATAGTACGGTTTGTTGCTTGCAAACTAAACAGGGAAAAGAAGTTCAAAGGATACAAGAACTATAATGACCTGAACAAAATGACATCATTAGGGCCTTTGGAATAGAAGCAAATATGGTAGTGATTTTTGCACTTATCTCTGTTGTCTCAATATAATCTGTTTAAGAAATGTAGAAATAGATGTAGGTTTTTCAATTAGATTGAATAAAATGAATGGAAAGAAACAAAGTTACTGCATGTTGCATAATCGGTTCTTACAGTAAGTACACATGGGGAAGCTCAAGGGTATATACCACTAAAAACATCATCTAGGCTGGTTTAATATAATAGTCTCAGGCTCAGTATTCATGTGCTGTTGGATTAGATTGATGGGATGGGAAGGCATAACATAGTTAGTTTTCAAATTCAAAAAAATAAATTGGAATAACCATGAGCCTGCCTCTGGTAAACCGGGGGGGGGGGGGGGTGGTTTTGGAGGCAGTGTTGTTCGAGGGCGATGCACCTTAGGTGCGAGGCGAAGCGAGGCGCAACAATGCGCCCCGCATCGCAGTACGAGGCACGCGGGCAGTGCGAGGCGATCGCCTCTATGCGCTTATTGTTTGTGGGGCGGGTCGGGTTACACCCGCTAATTAAGTGGGTAAATCCGGCCCGCTTAAGTTAGATAAAAAGTAAAAATAAAAAAACTAACTTTTTTACTGCGGGCGAACCCGATCTAGACAGAGGGGCCCCTGCATTCGTCGTCGTCGCCTTCGTCACTATCGCCTTTGTCGTCGTTGCCAGGTAAGCACTCTCTCATCTCCAGCTCTCTCTCTCCTCTCCTCTCTTTCGATCCTCTCTTTTCTCTCTCAGAGACAGAAATCTCTCCTCTGAGAGAGAAGAAGACAGAGAGTTTAAGAGAGAGGGAGAGAGAGAGATCAGGAGAGAGAAGAACGAGAGAGAAACAAAGAGAGATAGATCTGTCTCTGATGCATTTTTAGTGTAAATTATTAGTGGATTTTTAGTGTAAAATTTTTAATGCATTTTTAGTGTGCATTTTTCAATATCTTGGAATACAAAAAAAAAGAATACATCCATAATCATGTGCTTCACTGAAGCATGTGTCTCACTGAATACATCCATAATACATTAATATAAAGAAAGAAAAGAATACATCCATACAAAGAAGAAATTTATAATACATCCATACATAGAAAAAAATACATTCATAATACATTCAAAAAGAAGAAATATGCGCCTTATTGAAGTGAGGCGATCGCCTCGCTTTGTGCTCCGTGTGCGCTGGATCCTTTGCGCCTCACACTGCGCCTCGCGCCTCGATAAAACTGATTGGAGGTCCCAAGTGTGCAAGACTGGCTTAGTAAATTGGATTGGTGACAACAAACCTGTAGAAATCTACAATGTACAAGCAAGTCAGATTTATCCAAAGTATTTCCACCCCTAACAGACTAATATCCCTACATGATGAAGAAGTTAGATCATCATTGGATATTATTCATCTCTTCGATAATTTTTACACACCTCTAAGGTTAAGCAAAACTTTAGTCAACAAAAATTTCCATAACTAAGAGCTTTGGAGCTTCAAAAGAGCATCGTCTGCTGCTCAGGTCAACCTTACAAAGAACATAAATAATGTGATAGTGTTTCTGAACCTTCCTTATCTATCCTTGGTTAAAATTTTATTGAAGAGAACCTTAACTAACAACGAAACTTAGGACTCCTCTTTGTTCCCAAGCTATAAAGGTCCATGGCTATCAAAAGTTGCTTTGACCATCTTACAAGTGCATATAAATGTGAGTAAGCTAGCAACTCAGCTTTAAGTTCTTCATCTGTTCATAATTATTGCCGACACCATTCCACTATAGAGCATTTGATTCTGCATCCGCATTTGCATCACATAAACACGTGCACATACTTCACAAAGAGATCAGTGATAGAAATAAATGGAGCAATGTGAAGCCTACTTTACGAACTAAAGGTAAAATTGTTTTAAAACTTTTAATTTAGACGATTATGTGATGGTTCGGATTTATCCGAGATAGTCTCCTTCGGAAACTATTAAAATGTTGCATGTCACAGTGCTGGACCTTTCAAGATCTTAAATAAACTGAACTGCAATACTTATGTTATAGATCTTCCTAAAGATTATTGCATTAGTTGTACTTTCAATGTTAATGATCTAGTGGACTATAAAGTTTCGATTGTAGCCCATTGATTGTTGAGCCCTCCCCTAAGTCATTCTCTGAGAGACCCCCAATTACCCCCACTCCTAAATAATCATCCTATTACAGCAGAAAGGTTGATAAAGTTTTAGAAGATGACTATCACCAGGTACGTGGACCACTGTAGAGGTAAAGCACTGACTATTGATTCACAAGTAGATCAAGGTGATTTGCAGCGGACTGATCCAGTAAAGCAGGGGAGCACTATTCCACCTGATTCGACGGGGTTGAGCCTTCTCTCACCCTAGGAGAATGATGCAGGATCCAGCCGTGGCGCGTGACCCGACGAAGATGAAGTCGCGATGCCAGTTTGATTTGAGCAGTAAAAAATTTTTCATGTATTTTCTTTATTTTAGTTTTATTTAATAGTTGTATTTTTTCTTTATTTTTAGTACCACATCGGTTGTGGTTTGAGAACTCAGCTTTGTAAAGTCTATCTAAAGACTCTTGGATTAGTTGGATAGATGATGTAGAATTTTGAAATCAAATTTATTGTGATAAGTTGTTTTATTTCAAATGTTGTGTAGGATTATTCCTACTTATCCTTAAAAAGGAGAGAAACAACCTAGTTTCATTTTCTCTTCACTCTTTCTACCCTCAACCGCCACCCACCCATTTCTTCCTCTCTCTCTTTTCTTTCACCTGCAAACAAATCCAAAGAACCCAACAAATCCGTCCCTCCCCGGTCGTTTCTCTCTCTCACTTTGCTCTTATAAAAGTATAGCAACAAGCCCAACACCCTACACAACCATCTCTTCCTCCAACAGCAAACACCCAACTCCTCTCTTCTTCCCACAACCAGCAAGCACCCACCAACAAGCCACCTTACCACCTCCGCCTCCCTGCCGCACATCTCTTCGCGCATGAGTTCTAGTCCCGATTGCTGTCTGTTGTCACCACCGTGACCTCTCTGCCAAGCACCGCCGCGCCACCGACCTCTTATCTTCGCTCCTCCGCGAACGCCGCCGCCTCTTCACCTTCTCATCCTTCGCTTCTTCATCGTGCAAGCCAAGGCCGCCGCCTCCTTCCAAGTCCCGAGCTCATCTCCTTCGTCAGCAAGGAAATAGAATGGAGAAGAAGGGTTAGTGGTTCAGATCCTAGTTCATAAAAGCAAAGAATCCCGACCTGCTCCCACCCTTACAAAAAAGCAAATGGGTTTAAGTGTTTGACCCGCGATGAACCCGACCATCTGCTACAACAACGGGCTCAAAGAAGAAATAGACCCGCTAAGCGTACAGGTTTTGTTTTCGGGCGTAACTCTCGCATCCGGGCTACGATTCAGGTGATCTTGGTACCGTTATGATCATGTCGACGAGAGCTTCACATCGGTATCCACTACAGGTCATTGAGATCATGTGATTCTCAATAGGCAATTTTTCTCAATATGGTATATTTATTTGTGGGTTGATAACTATTCTCTATTATTTTATCGATTTAATCTGCTGCAACTAAATTGTGAGATCGTGTGCATCTGCTACCTTGTGTTACTGATCTTATATATTGATGGTACAAGCTATTGCCATCGTAGCTGAGTATTGCATCCTTTTCTTTGAGATTAGAACGGTACGACTGCAACTGCAATATTTTGTCAAAATCCATCTATCTTATAATTAGTTTTAACTATTTTCCTACCCAAGATTGTTTTGTTGGTGGAACATAGCGATATTTTGCTTTATCACTGATTTCTGATTCACACACGCACACATTTCACATCATTCTTCTCCAACACTCTATTCCACCAGTTGATTCAGTGCCAATTTACATCAATAATGAAGCCTGATGACAATTGCTTTTCCTTGTGTAGCCAAATAAGGTCCATCTAGTCCTATCCATTGGTTTTCTCTTCCCGATGGGTAAAATCAAACTTAATCCATATCTAGGGATATGGATCAGATCAGATTCCGTGTGGGGATACGTGTCGGATCAGTTTCGACCTGATCACTTTGCCCTGTATATGACTAACCCGAAGCTGACCCAATTATTTATTGGGTAAGTTTCCTTGACCCTAGCCCAACACACTTGTAATTGGGTAACCCCATCCCTACCTGACTTACCCAATTATCAGCTAGGTCGAATTTGAGTCAGGTGAGGAATATGAGTAATTAGTTAATTGAAAAAAGACTACCTGGGAGGGAATTGAATCCGACCCCAGCTGATAGTGAATACAAATGAAATCATCTAGCCACTAAGCTTGTGTTTTGAGACTTTGAGTTCACACCCCCCCCCCCCCCCCCCCCCCCCCCCCCCCACTTGGCTACTTCCAAAAGGAATTCGAAACCGAATCCTTCCCCTTCAAATCTCAATGCTAGGCCATTCAGATAGGATATCTGCTTTGTTAAAGTTGATCTGCTACACCATTTGAAGTTCCAAAACATAAAAAGTCAAGAATTTTAGTTTGCCCATGCATCAACTTGGCATAAACTGGTGTCCAAACACATGTTGGTTAGATAAATTGTTTTCGGTAAATTCTTGATCCAACCATTTGAACATGTTCTAGACACTTAAAAACTCCTACACAACAATTTTTGTTAAATCTCAAGTATCTTAAAACGTTATACAAGATAACTCACTATTTAAACCGTACATTCTGTTCTCACTTGATGTATAGCCAACAAAAAGACTTCATTTTTAGTTTTTAGACACTTTAAATGAAGTAGATCAGCTTGATCATCCATTTCAATTGCCAAACATGCAATTTGAATGGGAAGGTTTTCGGCCGATCCTCCTTAAAGTGGTCAAGTCTATCTTATATACACCCTACCCATATGTTTCCGTGTGTATATATACAATACATAGTATACATACATACATATGTATACGTATATCTACATATATCTATATTAATGTGTGTGCTTGTGTGTGATTTGTTTTTATTTCTTAAGAAAATGAAGGTGTAGGAATCAAATTCAGTAGTGATGGTAACACAACAAAGAGAGAGCCAGTGAACCGCTTGATCAAGTGTTATATTAAATATATAAGTAGGGTGGCAATGGGCCGGGTATGGGTCAATCCTACAAGATCCACATGCAAATCCATTATAAATTCGTAGGATCCACACGCGGATTCAAAACCATTAAGAAGGCTAGACTTCACTTGAGCATCCAAACCCAATAGTTTTTCGGATTCAGATTTAGGTTTCGGATTGTCCAAATCTAATATCTCTCTCCATTTTCACTCAAGTTCAAATAGAAATTGAAAAGTTATTTTTGCTCAAATATATTGCTTTATTTTTGTTTTCTTAGAATATTAAACATATCTAATCATATCCAAACAATCTTATATTACTTGTATTTGCAACAAAAATGAATATTTAGATTGAACTAAATGAAACAACTATAAATTATTCATTTGGGTTATCGGGTTTGGATCCTTAAGTATCCATATCTAGATCCATTTACGAGTTGGATCTATTTTGGGGTCCATACTCTACCCATTAATTTATCGATACAATTTTAGGATCCAAACCCGAAAATTCGGGTCAGTTTCGGATCGGGTTATTGGGCCATATTGCCACCTCTATATATAAGTGCTATAAATGTAGTTTATATAGTAGATTACATCTGTCGGCATGGATTTTTAATTTGGAAGGTCTATCCTTAAATTTTGGGGTGATAGCATCAACATCTATTGGTTGTACCGGAGATCAAACCACACACATGCACACAGTCATGCAAGAACCAATGCACGCGTGCAATGGACACAACATAATCATCAAATCATTAAGGTCAAAACTGTAAGAGATTGTGACCCTGTCCTGACAGGTCAATTGGATGAGGTCAATCAATTTATGACTTGAACTCGCTTATGACTGATACCTACCATAATTTCAGGTTAGTCTTGGGTTGAGTCAAGATTGATACCCCTGGCCGTATGCTACTATTTCTACCAATACACTTGATGTGTTGACGAGAAATCTCTTAGGTTTTTTCTTTTAATCCGATGAACAGTCTTTTAGATTAGATAGTTAGTAGCTCCTTTCTGAATATCACAAAAAGGCATGTTCTTCAGATATCTGCTGGTTCTAGTGCCTATTAAGATTGCCTTGGTTACTCTCTAACAAGAGTTTAAATAACTTCT